>CM043021.1:96001841-96101756 GCA_023690525.1 Holotrichia oblita | reverse complement strand
TAAAGCTGCATCTCTTATAATGACCGGCTTTTAAAGCTGCTTATAATGAGGCTTGCAGTCAGTGGATGAAGAAGTATTGTCCCCTTAAAATTGCTGTGGCAAATGTTGTCGTTTTACTAAATACATTACATTTAGCTCTATATGCAGAATGGAGTTAGCTCTAATCAGGATTCCGTTGTACAGGACTGTTTCTATTAGAAAAGAACTACATCAATGGATTTGGAATTCCTTGCAGCAAAGCATTTTATACCATCTGCAGAAGTACTAGTACTAGTACTGTTCCAGAGCTTAGTACCTCTGCAGTGCCTAGTTCAATTGCTGCAATACCAAGTTCTGTTGCAGGTCCCAGTCACATCAGACTCAGTCCTCTTGCAGCAGGACCTAGGAATACCATGACTTTTAGAATTCCAGAGAATAGTTCATCAGATATCGGCGGCATCTGAGGAAGTACGAAAGAAAATAGCAGTTAGAAAGAACAGAAGTGAAAAAAGTGAAAGTTTAACATCGACTCCGTTTAAGGACACGTTAGAAGAAAAGGTTAGAATAAAAGAAGAAAAATTAAACTTAAAGAGAAAAAAACGCAAAAGATAAATGTCAAAAACTCCGCCAATACCTGTAAAACGAATTTTGAAATTTGAAGATGGTGTTAGAAAAAAGTAGTGCCAACAAAGACCAGTCGTGACTAAAACTGTACTGGCTTCACAAGAAAACAAGGATTGGGTGCAATGTACAGCGTGCAAGGGATGGACACACGTGGCTTGCAGTTCTGGGGAAAATATTGACTTTCAAATGCGATCATTGTTCAGTTTAATTGTTTTTTTTATATTTAAACTTCTGCTTTCCATTTTTATTGTTTAAAAATTGCCAGTTGCAAATTACAATAATTGTAGTTCAGTTTTAAGTCTTTTTGTATACAGGGTGCCTGTTTTTCGAGCGCAAGCATGGGGAACTCGGTTATTATAGGAGACAGGAGATCGGTTAAATCAGGGCAAAGTTGCGCATTTTGAGAGAAAACAAATGCTGCTGTGAAACTTAAGGGAACCAAATGTGGCATCCATTTTTTCAAGACGTTCTAGATTCAAAAGTTACGGTAGTCAACATTATTTTTTCCAAAAATCTCAGCAACTCCATGAACATTTTTTAAGTTTCTCGTCAAATATCACGTCATTAAAGTTATTGTATGAGGTCATTATTCATTTCGCTTGTGCGCCAATTTTTTTTTTTTACTCCATTCTATTAATAATTATTTTTCACACTACGAATGTGATACTTTTACGATTGAAGTGATAAATCTAAAAATTTACTAATTCTAAACGGACATTTAATGTATCTGCGTCTAAATTAATTTCCTCCTAAAAAGACGAACAATTTCGCGGCGTATAATGCGACACGATCCTCATCCTATCCCGTTCTTTTCTCCAGCGAGTGAACGTTAGTATGTCGATGTACTACGTGCAACTTGCTGCTGTCATTAGTTCGACATGGAAATTGTGCTAATTCATGACCGGTCACGTCTCTCCTCAACGTCGTCGATGCTCACCAAGACTCACACTAGTTCGGTCAGGAGTACTACACACAATACAAGTTGGTTTCTCTCGGTGAGTGTGGTGAGCCGTATAGAGCAGCAAGTATACACAATCGATGTTACCGCGATTTAAATTCTTCTCATTTTTTAACGCTCACGGTCGTAATGGGATTTCAATCGAGATGGGTGTTCCGTGTCGCTTGTCTCGCGGACCTTCGGTTTGTCAGCTGCGCTTCAATAAAATCACTTGAAACGCTGAGGCGAGTCTTCACACACGTATATACACGCTGCGCGAGCTGATCCACCGATTTATCTACCAGGTACATCACCCCGTGTACAAGCCGTAAACATCTTAAAAGTACCAATAAAAAACTTATCCACCTCAATACACTTCCTACAGCATAACACACACACATATACACGCTCACAAAAAAAAGAAGGTCCTGGTGGTGTATGCCGTGGTCATCCTAATACATGCGATGGAGTGACTAATGTTGGGAACAACGTTGGTATGCATGTATTTACGCCATGTTCATTCGTCGAGTACTAGAAAACGTGAAAGCGAAATATTGTAAATGATTCGATTTGTTTTGTTTTATCGATTTACCGGAGATGGTGTCGTAAACTTACTCCTAATGGAGCTAAATCATATAAAATCTAGATTAAACATCCAAATCGGAAAGTGTCACAAAATTGGCTGTAAAAGAGGACAACTAAGATCAATTATTTTAACCGAAACGGGTAAATATAGTTTCAATACAAAAAGAGGAATTGCTTTTTAATTAATTATTGTTTAACTCAATAATTTAAAATGATTGTCACACCATAAATATATTAAAGACACGCACATCTAAATTAATATTATACTTACGCGGAGTTAGTACTTTAAAGCAGCTACAATTCTTACTCCTTTATAAATATACAGTGTGGAACAGCCAAATGGAATAAATTCGATAACAAATAAATGAGGGTGTATTGGGAAAAACGCTTGGACACGTCGATTTGTATTTTTAAATGCGCATTTTTTTCAAAAAAAAAAATTATACAGGGTGTGTCATGTGACAGTGGCCAATACCAACTTTCTTATTTTAAATGGAAACCCCTGCATATTATTTATTTCTTGGGTTCTTCGGTCCCATACCTATCTTCAACTGTTTCGGAAATATTAAGTGTTTTCAGATTTATTACGAAAATTAACATTAAAAAAGAAAATTATTTTATTTCACAAATTCGCTACATTACACTAAAAACCTAATAAGTAATACCGATTATTTCTTAATAATGTAAAAAAAAACAAAAAACATTAATGTCAATGTAGTAAATGTTCAAAATGCTCGCCGCGAACGTCTTGGCAACATGCTAATCTGGTGTAGAAATGTCTTCTAACATTACTCAACATCTCAGGCGTGACTGATCTAATCGCAAGCGTGATTCGTCGTTTTAAGTCATCTAAGTTGAGGGGTTTAGTTTTGTATACAAGACTTTTGACATATCCCCACAAAAAGTAGTCTAATGGCGTCAGATCAGGAGATCGTGCTGACCATTCTATCGATCCGCGCCTCCCTATCCACCGATTTGGAAGAATTTGTCCAGGTACTGCCGGACATTGATTTGGAAATGGGGCGGTGCTCCATCTTGCTGAGACCATACTGTATTGGCAGGAACTTGTGGGTTTGCTGGATTAGGATATAAGTTTGCGAAAGTTGGCACGACATTATTTTGGAGCAGTTCTAAATATTTATCTCCATTCAAGTTACCATCAATGAACGATGTGATTTCCAACAATTCCTGCCCAAACATTAACTTTTTCAGGATATTGCGTACGTTCCTCTCTCATCCAGTGAGGATTCTCATTAGACCAATAGCGGCAATTTTGACGATTAACATGGCCGTGAAGTGTAAATGTGCTCTCGTCAGAAAATAAAATATCTTCTAATTGGATCACATTGTTATCTAACATTGCCATCATCTGTTCACAAAAATACGTTCTCCTATCGAAATCGTCTTCCATGAGCTCCTGAGTTGGCATCATTTTATAGGGATACATTTTACTTTCCTTTAATACTCGAAAAATTGATGTGTGGCTAATGTTGAACAGTGAGGCTGCTTTTCGACCAGAATTATGTGGGTTTTCTTGAAACTCAAGCATGATATCCAATTTCGTATCATCACTTACTGCATTGGCAGCTACTTTTTTAATATGTCTTACATGATCAAGCTCGCAAAACTGTTTTTCTATTTGGCTAATTGTTCCTTGAGATACAGGCGGCAAATTTGGAAATTTTTCGTGAAATAAGCGAGAAACTTCCATTTGTGTCCGTGTGTTATCTCCATAACCAATCATTTGTAGAATGGTTATTTTGTGCATTTCTGTTAAATGAACCATTTTTCTGATATTATTACGTACAGTTAACGAAATTCAAACGACAATAGCACTGACACTGATCACTACTGTCATGCAGGCAGACAACATGTTGCTAAGGCTATGAGTTTTTACGAAAATAAACAAAACAGTCTTTGTATTTTTTTTAATTTCATATCAGTAAAAAGGAACGCAGCAATGGTTTTTGCTTACTTTATCAATGTCAAGAGCTAAATGGTAAATAGATTTTTAGTGTAATGTAGCGAATTTGTGAAATAAAATAATTTTCTTTTTTTAATGTTAATTTTTGTAATAAATCTGAAAACACTTAATATTTCCGAAACAGTTGAAGATAGGTATGGGACATTGTACATGAATTATGTCTAGAATTTTCCGAAGAACCCAAAAAATAAATAATATGCAGGGGGTTCTATTTAAAATAAGAAAGTTGGTATTGGCCACTGTCACATGACACACCCTGTATAATTTTTTTTTTTAAATGCGCATTTAAAAATACAAATCGACGTGTCCAAGCGTTTTTCCCAATACACCCTCATTTATTTGTTATCGAATTTATTCCATTTGGCTGTTCCACACTGTATAAGAACAACACAAATATACCGGGTGTCCCAATAGTGCGGTGTCGGGCGATATCTCAATACCAGTTTGAGATAGAAAAAAAAAATTGAAATAGAAGATGTTTAATTTTTAAAGGGGCATAACCTAAAAATGCTTTCGTTTATACAGAGTGTCTCAGAAAAGCAGTACTGAATCGAAGTTTATTTTTTCAAATGGAACACCCTATATTTTATTACATTTTTAGAATCTACTATAAAATAAACACACTTTTCATGTACCATTATCTATACCTAATCCTAATAGTTTTTGAAGTATTTGATATTTTCTCTAATAGATGTCATATGCAAATACTATTTTTCATATCTTACTTATGTTTGACCCCAGAAACAAAATTTTTGGTATGCAAGTAGTCTATACTTGCAATAATTTTTACAAACTGCTAAAACTATTTTATTTAATACAGAGTGTTCAAAAAAAAGGGAAAGCAACATAACAAATTTCAGATTAAAAAATCTCCATTTGCTTAAATGGAATACCTAGTGTTTTTTCATGCTATTTTACTTCTAAAGGAAAGCGGTATATTTTTCCTTAAGCATGTCATATACCTATCTCCAATAGATTTCGAGATATTTTCGTTTTTAAATTCGCTTTATAAAAGGCTGCATTTCAAGACAGCAATATGTTAAAACTAAGATGGCCATGGAAAACAAATAACACTCATCATAACTTACTACAGTATTTGCTCCGATTAAAATGTGTGTTTCTCTATGTTTTAAAGATGAGTGTTGCTCTAAAAGAACTTACCAGTACGAAGACACTATTCTAATTTGAATTGTTTGAGCATAATATTTTATCTTATTCAGTGAAATAGCTATAATATTAAGTTATATGTATACTGCTGTAAAACTAATAAAACGAAAAGGAAAATAAAAGAACACATTTTTATTTAAAGCAAAAAATAATAAGAAAATTGAACAAAAATATTACTGCACAATTGCCACATAAACTGGAGATAGCGAACTGTATAAAAACTGCAACCTACTTCCAAGATAAAAATTACATTGACACTCCCTAGACAAGATGTTCAATATGTCCACCATTTTGTTCTTGGCAGACAGCCAATGATGCACCCTTTGAAGCATATTTTCAGCAATCGATTAAAAAGCTAGTTGTATTCTAAATTTCATATCTTCCACTGTTGTTGGGGCAGTTTTGTATACCTGCGTTTTGACATAACGCCATAAAAAAGTCTGGTTTCGTCAGTTCCGTAGATCTTGCGGGCCATATCACTGGTCCTCCTCTACCGATCCATTTATTCTCAAAATGTGTGTTCAGATAATGCCTCGCACATCTGCTAAAATGTGGAGGAGCTCCATCTAATTGTAACCACATTTGTCTGGTAATTTCTAATGGTAAGCTGTCAACCATATCCTCAAATTGATTTCATAAGAAATTCAAAAATGATTCTCCATCCACCGTGTTATCGAAAAAGTATGGTCCTATAACAAAACGTCCAAGAACTCCACCCCATACATTAAGAGACCACCTACGCTGATTATCCAGTGGAATTATCATTCTAGGATTTTCATTATTATACTAGTGAAAATTGTGGCGATTAACAAACCCATTTTTATGAAATGTGGCTTCGTCTGTGAATACAACGTTATTGAAGAAATTTGGCTCCTGATAATTCTTGTCTAATGCCCAATTACAGAAGTTGCGTCTGCTTATAAAATCTTGTTGGCTTAGTTTTTGTACCGGTTGTACATGGTATGGGTGAAATTTGTGTTTCCGAATAATTCTGTTCGCTGATGTTTTCGGTATTCCAATTTCGCTTTCTAACGTACGTGTTGACGTATGCCCCCCCTCCTTCCCCCCAATACTACAGCTTCCAATATTATTGTCTTTGCAATTTCTTTTCATAGTGCACACTTCCAGTTGTCTCAAAACGTTCTTTTAACCTGGCAAGTGCATAAGTATTAGGATGCCGCTCAGAATCAAGAAAGCTGCAAGGAAACAATTCTGATCGCTCGATCCCAATGCGTAAACCATATTTATAAGTTCTGGTTGTGAAAAATTCATCATACGTTAGAATACATAATCACGTAATTGACTTATATAGAAAATACTGCTTTAAGCAATCTGACAGTTTAGAGTTATGATGAGTGTTATTTGTTTTCCATGGCCATCTTAGTTTTGACATGTTGCTGACTTGAAATGCAGTCTTTTATAAAGCAAATTTAGAAACGAAAATATCTCGAAATCTATTGCAGATAGGTATATGATATGCTCAAGGAAAAATATAGCGCTTTCCTTTAGGAGTAAAATAGCATGAAAAACCACTAGGTATTCCATTTAAGAAAATGGAAAATCTGAAATTTGTTATGTTGCTTTCCTTTTTGAACACTCTGTATTTAATAAAACAGTTTTAGCGATTTGAAAAATTATTGCAAGTATAGACTACTCGATACCAAAATTTTTGTTTCTGAAATCAAACATAAGTAAGATATGACTTAGAAAAATAGTACCTGCATATGACATCTATTAGAGAAAATATCAAATATTTCAAAAACTATTAAGATTAGGTATAGACAATGGTAAAAAAGTGGGTTGATTTTATAGTATATTCTAAAAATGCAATAAAATATAGGGTGTTCCAAAAAAAAATAAACTTCGATTCAGTACTGCTTTTCTGAGACACTCTGTATAAACGAAAGTTTTTTAGGTTATGCCCCTTTACAAATTAAACCTATTCTATTTCAAAATTTTTTTGTATCTCAAACTGGTATTGAGATATCGCCCGAAACCGCACTATTGGGACACCCTGTATATGCGAGAACTTTACGTAAAATAATCCTGGTACGCATGTCAATAGATACCTCTCTTACTAACAGACGGTATTCTGCATATAATTGCGATAAAATCAATTATTCCCGATCGAACTAATCGCCGGTAATTGTTTCGATTTATAGTTCAGTGTGAGTGCATTTGATTTTATTTATAAACCCACACCTAACTTACGACGAAGTATTTTATTGAGTCCCTCGAGTAAAAGGAAAAGCTATAATAGATCGTAACTCGATCTACGTTCAACGTTCGAAATGAATTATTGTTTTAAAATGTCAAGTTTTTTTCGTACCGAGTAGGAAATATCGTACGGTATGTATCCGAGTCTAGCGGGAGTATGTATGCTGGGCGCAAAAAGTAATGAATAGCGGGGGATAGTTCTATTTGTCATTTGAATTATCTTGTCGTTCGGAATATTGCAGTATAAATTGTTTTATTATTACTGCCGGTATATAACTTTCTCTTGATGCAATAGGAGATGTTATTGCTTTTTATATACAAATATATATGTATTGTAGTGCTCAATATTACAATCGAATGAAATGAAAAGGAAAACATATATTAAACACTACAAATAATTTAAAATCCCACCCTCTCTTACCTTATTATATGTATGTGGTGTATTTGTAAAATAAGTTCTCAGCTATAACAACAAATTGGAGAGAGAGGGCTTGAACAGTTAAAAAAATATGGTGAAAAAATTAATTTTGCCAGCCCCCCCCCCCCCCTCTAAATCCCCTCTAAATCCTCCTCCCTTTTTTGAAAATAGGAATTGTTTGAAAGTTACTGCAAGTTGTTCTGGGCAAAAATAATTTAATTCAACTCTCCCTTTGTCACCCTCCCCCCCCGCATTTCTCCAATTTTTTATTCTTGTTCAAAATTTGTGGTAAAAATCTGCACTTGAATAGCTCAGAAAAAAAAAATAAAATTTTGCCAACCGCCTCTTAAAAAAACATGTTCAAAGTTGTGCCAAGGTGTTTGCGGTATTGTTCCAAAGTTTTAGCTTTTTTGCATTTTTTTTTTGCGAAATAATTGAGCAATATAGAAGAACCTGAAACAATTTTCAAAAGTTTGATTTTTAAAAAAAGTGGGGCGGTTATTGGTAGAAGGCTGATGTGAATTTTTTTTTTTCGAAACAATTGAACAATGTAGAAGAAACTGGAGTAACTTTCGAAAGTTTGATTCTAAAAAAAAAAAACAAACAATCGAGCAATACAGAAGAATTTGGAACAACTTTGAAAAATTTTATTTTCAAAAAGAAAGGTGTGACGGGGGGGGATTTTTGTTGTTATTATCATTAAGGCTGTGGTGAGTTAAACAATTTTTTTTGCGAAACAATTGAACGACGTAGAAGAAATTGGCACAACTTTCGAAAGTTTAATTCTCTAAAGAAAAAAAGGGAGGGGACAGGGGGTCGGATTTTTTTTTGTATATTGTTCCCAAGTTTCAGTTCAAAATTTTGACAATCCAAAGGGGATGAGAAAAAAAAAATTTTGATAGCCTCTACATCCTCCTCCCTTTTTTTAAAATAGAAATTTTGAAGGTTACTGCAAGCTGTTCTGGGCAAAAATAACCTTCCTTTTGTCACCCCCCGCATTTCTCCAATTTTTTGTTCTTGTTCAAAATTTTTGGAAAAAGTCTGCACTTTAATAGCTCAAAAAAAATGTTTGCCAACCACTTTCTCGCTTGTTAAAAAGGAAACACGTTGAAAGTTGTGCCAGGGTGTTTTAGATATTATTCCAAAGTTTTAGTTTTTTTTTGCATTTTTTCCAATTTAACAATGTAGAAGAAACTGGAACAACTTTCGTAAATTTTATTTTCAGAAAAAGGTAGGGGAGGGTGGAGAACTACTGTTGTTATTATTTGATTATTATTTATTGATACTATATATTGTACTAAGCACAAAGTCCTAGTCAGTCATCATCAGATAGCGTTAGAGTTCCAAAGATAGATTATCTTTTAAGATCATTATCTTGTTAATTAATCATGATTGAACTAAGAAAGGTGTTCCGGATACCCCTGGTTCTTGGTATCCGTAATAGATATACAAACTAACGTAGCTTACACACCCCAAATATATGTATGTCAATAATGATATTAGTCATTTGTTATTAACGGGTCGATAGCCGCAGTGGTTAAGCGACCGACTATTGTTGCAGTGGAGCAATAGCAGTCGAGTTTCAATTCTTCGGAAGGACGGTGGCATTTTTCTATAAGATTTGAATTCCGATCGACCTACCATTCGCTGTTGAGAGCACAATTACGCCGAGAGAGTTGCAGTTATGGTAAACAGCTTAAGAAGTCACCTCAATTAAGCACCCATCACGCATGAAGAGACAGTAGCTGCTTTTTTGACATTGATAATATCACAGTTTTGATAACATGTTTACGTGTAAGCCCTCAAGATTTTGAGGTGCCCAATTAACTTTTCCATACGTCTCTGGATGACATTAAAATCATTTAAGCGATGACAAGCACATCAACAATTCAGGGCCTACAGGATGCATACCTTTGAAACCGCTAGCAAATATTTTTTTAACATCAGTGTTATTATTTTTAGTGTACTAAATTCAACATTTTTGATGCCGCTAACATTGATATTTTCCCATCAACGATGCTAATATTAAATGTTAGATTATTGATTCCTTTAGCTGGTAGATTAACGCTAGCAGGCGCTCTTACCACCTCGCCACCGATCCTTTATTTTCAGGCCAACATTACTGACAGAGCACAAAAATATGACGATCAGAGATGCAATTTGGGGGCTACTTGGTATCTCCACATTTCTGCATTGAGTGTACCGTATATTTTTCGTTTTTAGTATCATATCTATTTGATAAATTTCAGCTTAACTTTGTTTGATATCTTAGTTTTTTGTTTTCGTCAAAATTGCATCTTTGATCGCGATATTTTTGATATTTCTTTTTAAAAAGTGGAAGCATTTATGTAATGGAAATAATTCTTTATTAATAACTAATTAACAATAAATAAAGCATTCTTCTAAATAACAAATACTACACAAAATCGTTGTCAATAGAATGAATTAAAGAAGCCATTTCCGAAGCAATTAATCTAACAAGTTAAACTACCATTTACAAATCAGTGGGATATCCTAATTCATTTTATAAAAAAGCAACATTTATAATTTTTTAATCGGACTGTATAATTTTTTAATAGCAGCCTATATTAATCAAACACTTTGAATACAATAGAATCGTTTTCGTTGATAAATAGAGACAAATGAAACATGCAACGAGTCTCGGAGGAGATTCGTAGGTGCCGCGATTGTAACTTAATGAAATCGTCTGTTAACAAAGTTGATATTTTCAACGTTAGAATAAATTACCAGGAAATACCTCAAATTATAGACGCATTGTTAGACAGTCCGTGGAGTTGATTGTGAAAAATTATATTTCATAAATAATAATAAGCGTGCGTTAAGTTTTTTTTTTCTCTCTTCTCCTATCCTCTTTCATGACTAGTATAGGAACCAAATCGTTGTAATAGTGATAAATTATTAAATATCCCATCGATGCTTTTAACGTTTTCCCAACTGAATAGTGCAGTAATTATAACTGATATCACATCGGACTCCCAGAGAGTGAATTCAGCCGAAACTCCTGAGATCGGTGTTATCGATCATGCACGAGACTTGACCGAACGGATACTTCTCGTTATACGAGATCTGTGTGTGTAGAAAACAAGGATGTCATAAAATGAATCAAGAAAAAAAAACACACAACAAGGAGTACCAACACAAGTAATTAAATACTATTGTCCTTATTGGTTATACCTGCATGTACCTTTCTTAGAATAGTTGTTTGGTCGAGGTGTGTATGGAGAAATCTTACTTGGAATTCAATTTTATCGACATGTTGCTGTATTAGAAAATCAATTTTTAAAGGTAGTCTCTTTCGTGTAATTTCGACCTGATGTTATATAAATATTTCCACCTCTGGAAAACATCTTAAAATGACTGTCCGCATTGTGAAAGACATTGTTTGCGGCTTACGCACCGGTATTTGCTTACAGATGTCGTGTTTGCACTTTTACCGTCGCCGTCGCTTGCTGGTTAGCAGGCAACGCAAACATATGCGCTCGAAAAGGCTCTATACGCTTCAGAAACCGGCGATTTCAGCAATCCGTGAAACGTTTGTACAATGACGGAAGTCAAACATCAACCGAAAGCAAAGAAAATACTTTTAGGGCTACGACGTGCTTTCTCTCGTATGCACGGGAGCTTCTAAGATTTGTTTACCCACACCGCAGCGACAAATCGAATGGAAACAATAATAAAATCTACTCGTGAATTATAAATTATATAACCTACTTGTTAGATGTATTTAAAGTCTCTGTATATACGAGGGTGGGTTGAAAATGCTGAGTTTTCAACCGTACATTGCAATAACCTGTCTTCACTCTAGTGTTAACTCTAGTGATAACTAATTATCTCGGTCTCTAATTCAAGATGAGTTCTGGTGTGTCTTTTAATGAGGCCACAAAATGGTTTTGGTCCAATGAATGCAGACTCTGCGTCATCAGCAGTCTCTTTACCGTTAGATCCCCAGTCTCCAGGGATGTGGTGCCTTCATTTGTGTAAGTGTGTTTCTTTGGATCAGAATCCAGTCAGTGGGCTTCAATTACCACTTCAAATCGTTTTGTTTTTCGAAGTAAAATCTGGGTATCTTTTTCCTTTTCAAACTCTCCTAACTCTTCCAGGATCTGAAGATGGATTACTAAATTTTCGTAGCTGAAGATTGTATTTCATTCTAGTCTGATGGGGCCCAACAATTTCCTTTGGTAAGTGTAATGGAATAAGATCTAATAGAGTCCCAATCGTTGCGATTGGATCGAATTCAACGATAATTTTTCTTACAGAACATCTCTTTCATTATTATCCAAAAGGTTTGCAATGCTCTTGTGTGATCTTTTTTCGAGATGAATGTTTGCTGTTTCAAGTTCCTGATCTAAAAACATCTCTCACTATGCTAGAGAGGTTCAGCTCAACTATTCTGTGTCGATTGATGTTCAGATCCTGATCCAGTTGTAGGCGTACCCTTGCATTTCGAATCCAAGGCTTAATAACGTATGGAAGGTTTTGGTAGCAATTAGCGACGACAATAAAGGTTCTTGGGGTCATCTCTTCATGGTTACATCTTTTGCGGTGGAATCTCCTAGGTTTGCACATATCATTCTGTTTTTATTTTGTTTTCTATTGCATTTTTCACTGATCCAAATGAGACCACCCTCCACGCCAATTTCAGGTGCTGTCTAATTGTCTGACCTTTTGGGAGATAATCAAGTGGAACTCTTCGGCATAATGACAGCCATCTTCAACTTTTTATGATAAATCTATCGCCTAGTCCAACACATCCCAGCCTCATAGCCAACTGTTTGATTCAAAATTGTTAGTTACCAGTTCACTAAATTTTGGAACAGCCTTCATTATCTCAAATGTTTGACAATCAACGTTGTTAGAGAGACAAGTTACTGGAAGACGACTAAATAGTGGAACGGAGGACGGGGTTGAATTCAGGGAGAGTTAGGTACCAAGTTTTTTAGAGAAACGCCGATTTTTGGCTTCTTCACAACTTTTCTTCTTGATAGCTCCAAAATATTTCTTTTCACATTTTTCACTTCCTTTCCTTTGGTTTTTTTTTAAATTTTTTATTTTCCAGATTTTTATTTTCCAGATCGTTTTCTAAAGGTGTTGAAATCATGATAGATGAATGCTGAGTTCGTCTGCATGTCATATTTGGGATACCACAAGATGGTGGGTGCTTAGTTGCAGTGACTCCGTAAGCTGTATTACTTGTCTGGCTATCACTGCAACTCTTGCGGTGTAGTTTATGTGTGTAAGTTGTGTTTAAATGGCTTTGTATATCGCCTTTTATGATGCTAAACAGCGATTCCGGGATTAAACTCTGAAAAAATGTCACCGTCCCTCCAGAGAATTGAACCCCGGCACCTATCGTTTTTTTGTTCTAAAAGGTTATCTTCACGGACGTCCAACTCCAACTCAAAATCTGAGATTTCTTCTAATTCAGATGCGAACCTGGTCTTCCTATTTCCTCTGGCGGTGCCGGTATTGGAGATGGGGTTTGATGCCTCTCAGATGGATCAAAGGTTTCATCACGACGATCATTAACTTTTGGTTAACAGATTAACTCCTCTTCGCTAAAGACGTCGGGAGCATTCTTGACGAGTTCTGCAATGCCTGTTGTATTTATTTTCTCATAATTTTTGAGTCTCATGAATTTATCACATTCTTGGTAGTAAGCTGATTTGAAGGGCCTAACGAAAGTGATGTCTAAGGGCTGAAGACGATGTGAAGTGTGTAGCGGAAGTGATGCAAGGTGAATGCCTGATTCTCGACAAAAATTGTAAGAAGACTTGAGTGGGTGGAGTGATTGTCTAACACAAGAAGTATTGGACGATTCTTAGAAGAATTTGCATTTTTCTTAAAGTGTTTCAGTCACTCAAGAAAGAGTTCTTCTGTAATCTACCCAAACTTCAAACACTGGTATATTGCTTCAACAGGATCGTTCCTATCGAGGCCTTCTTTCATTCTATTCTCTTGAAACACCCTTCTCATCTACATAATCGCAAATTTGATGGCTTTCAAATTGAAAGGTCATTGGTTACACCCTGCTAAATTGTCATAAAATATTTTTCAGTTCATCATCTAAATTGTCATAAAATATTTTTAGTTCATCGCGAATGATACTTGTCTTCTGGTTTGATACACTAAGCTCTGGATGACGCATAAATGAGTAGAGCAAATCCTTGCCACATTTTCCTTAAGCCCATAGAATGCATTTGACATTTCTAGGATTCATGCCGAAAATTCGGATTCTTGTTCTTGAGTGAAGACTGTTTTTCTTCCTAATATGATTTTCTTAGGTTCGAAACGACCTCTCAGGCTAGAGGCTTTTCTAATCGACAGCTTATTTTCTGCGATTTCTCTTAATGCCCTTTTTCATCGCTTCATCAGACCATGAGGGTCCTGCAGTCATGCGCTGGTAATTTCTTGGCATCTTGGGGAAATATCGATCAGGGCGGGGTAATATCGATTGCACTGATCGATTTTACGTATCGTTTACGAAAGCATGCCGAAAAAACAGATAACCTCAAACTTAAATGTCAAAAAAAGGAAGGAAATATTAGGATAGGCAGCCAAAAAACAAACGATGATTTACAAAATCTCCATTTAATATTCTAAGCTTTCGCCTATTTTAAACACAACTTGTATGTATTCGCAAGATCAGGTAGAGGAGATTACGTGGAATCACCTATGAGTAAAAACAGGTTCGACCATAAAGGAATAATCTGTGATTAAATTTCTTGCCAATGCGATTTGAGAAATTGATCGTTGGCAAGGTGGTGGCGACGATTGGGAGACTTTCAAATAATAAACAATAACGGTCCTACCAACCAGTATTGCGGAACACCCGATCAACTTTAATATTTAGATATCGGAGATCGAAATCTATTGTTTCGATATTTTAAAAATGATCAAGAATAACATCTCCGATCTGGAAAAATTCCATCGTGGTTATGGTAAGCGTGCTTCAGCTACATATTTTATAAATAAGACGCTGTGGTCTGGCACGTTATATCGTTCGTTGTTGGAACCATATACTTGTTAGATGTAATTAATGGGACAGTATAATGCATTTGCCGCTCTAGGTGTCACGATTTTTTCTCTTCAATCTTCAGTCTCTTCCTATATAGGTATGTATACACGAGCTATCTCGTGATATGGTCATGCGAATCCGCGAGGATCCAGCGTCGTATCTTCCGCAAATAAACAAGTCCGGATAAGATATATCTTGTATTTTTCTTTAATACAACGTGATTTATTTCTACGTATAATACAAAAATAATCACCCTCGTATATGTTTAAATTCTATAATTTTATGATTTTATAATTATAAGGTGTCCGAATTTATAATATAAAGAAATTATACCTTCCTTCTTGTTCCACATTAATCCGTCTAGAGTTCCGGGAATAATTTAAATCACCCTAGGGGTTGTGTGTGTGATGTGGAAGCGGAGAACAAACACCGGGCAGGTAATACGGGTTGACAGAATAAATTCAGGCGTTGAAAAGGGGTATCGGGAAAAAGCGACGAAACAAAACCTCTCTCTAGCGGCGGATACTTCTTCGGTTTAAGTAGTAAGTGGTAGGAGAGAAAATATATATTGCCTGTCCGCTCATGCCCGGTGCACCTTGTTTATTGGCGTAGGTAAGGTGTTTGCTTGCAGGATCCTTCGAGTTGTACGGATGCATTATGAATCGTATGTATCATGTTCTTAATTGGGCAAAAATATAATTGATCACTTTTAAAGAGTTTATACTTATAACCTCTAGTGTAATGCGCACACTTTAATAATGAAACTCAGATTAATTAGCATATAAAACGTGTTAATTCTTAATTATTTATCTAGTTCTATGTATTTTTTTTTCCTTTTAATTCTTAACACATAATCGTACGCCATAACAAACACGTAATCTAAACTCGAATGCGTCCAGCTGGCCGCTGCTTCTAATATTCCCTAAAAGAAATAATAATTACCGATTACGCAGGACGTATAAATTATCACCGGGCAGCCGAATGAGCCAGTGGTGGAGTTGGAGAGCGCGAAAAAAATCACATTCTACCTTTCAACAGCACACCGTTCGATCAAACATAATTAGATGAAGTGGAGATAATTTATTGACGTGAAAATTTAGGCGTTTTCCTCGAGGTCAAAGAACCTATAATAATAACTAGTAGTGTGCTTGTTCCAATAGGATATATATATCGTACACGTATCGGCTTTAAGTACGTGAGAATTGATGAATATTAATAAATTGGATTTTTTTTCTCCTCTGGTTTCGATCTTTTGTTTTCGTTCCGTGATTAATTGTTTCCAAGTTGACTGTTTAATATAGATTGTAAATAATTGTTCGAATTGATGGTATGTAAATGGGTGGATGTATAATTGAGAACAGGTTAATAGAGATTTTCGATAGAACGTTTGAAGACTACACAATATGGATTTAATGGGGATTTTGTTTGATCTTGCAAAGAAGAGTTGACTAAGATTTGAAAACTGTCTTTAGAAAATTTTCACCATTGCTGCAGAAGAAACATAAGAAGCCACATACTACTTGATCCATAAAATTCTTTGATATCTGATGTCTTATTCACGAGCTGAATAATGAAATTTTTTTTAGTCAAGATATTTTCGGAAGAAGCTACCTTTGTTTTGAACAGAAAAACTGTCAAAATCCAGTGAGTATCTACCAGTGTTTAGATTTTTTTCTGATACGATCCCATTCTTGCACTACCTTTGTATCCAAATTTAGAGAACCCTGACCTTCCGTTCTTATTTAAATATGGGATGTTGTTAAATCGTTGTTGCCATGAATTAGTCTCTTTTTCCTTGATTGAATGACCGGTCAAATCGTCAAATTTGATATTTGGGGGCGCTGCGGTAGGCCATTCGATGAATCCAATTATAAAGTATTTTTTCGATTGTTTTGGGCTTGAGTTTCACGAATACCAACTTCGTGTCCTTTAACCGTTTTTTGAATGGTTGACATTTATCCTTAACCGCCCTCCCCCTCCTCTCCCAAAAAAGAAATAGTTCAACAGGATCAAGTCACATCTGCGAGGCGGCCAATTGAGATCACCATTTCGGCTGATTCATTTTCGAAAACGATGCTCAAAAGTTTAATTGTTACGTTGGCCATCCGACGAACCCAATTATAAAGCACTTTTTTGATATTTTGGATTTGAGTTTCACCCTTGCCAACTTCGATCTTATGTCCTGTAAGGCTTCAATCGTCTTTGAATGGTTAACATTTATCTTCAACCGCCTCCTTCCTCGCTCAAAAAAGAAATAGTTCAACGGGCTCAAATCACATCTTCGAGGCGGCCAATTGAGAGCAGAATTTCGGCTGATTCATTTTTGAAAACGGTGCTCAAAAGTTTAATTGTTACGTTGGCCATCCGATGAACTTAATTAGAAAGTACTTTTTTAATGGTTTGGGATTGAATTTCACCAATGTCAACTTCGATTCTGTGTCCTGTAAGGCTTGAATCGTCTTTGAATGGTTAATATTTGTCCTTAACCGCCCCTTCCCCCTCCACAAGAAATAGTTTAATGGGCTCAAATCACATCTTCGAGGCGGCCAATTGAGATCAGAATTTTCGGCTGATTCATTTTCGAAAACGGTGCTCAAAAGTTTAATTGTTACGTTGGCCATCCGATGAACTTAATTAGAAAGTACTTTTTTGATGGTTTGGGATTGAATTCCACTAATGCCAACTTCGATTTCGTGTCCTGTAAGACTTCAATCGTCTTTGAATGGTCAATATTTATTCTTAACCGCCCCCTCCCCCTCCACAAGAAATAGTTTAACGGGCTCAAATCACATCTTCGAGGCGGTCAATTGAAATCATAATTTCGGCTAATTCATTTTCGAAAACGCTGCTCAAAAGTTTAATTGTTACGTTGGCCATCCGACGAACGCAATTATAAAGCACTTTTTTGATATTTCGGATTTGAGTTTCACCCTTGCCAACTTCGATCCTATCTCCTGTAAGGCTTCAATCGTCTTTGAATGGTTAATATTTATCCTTAACCGCCCCCTCTCCCTCCCCTCCACAAGAAATACTTCAACGTGTTCAAATCACATCTTCGAGGCGGCCTATTGAGATCAGAATTTCGGGTAATTCATTTTCGAAAACGGTGCTGAAAAGTTTAATTGTTACGTTGGCTATCCGATGAATGTACTTATAAAGTACTTTGTCGATTGTTTGGGCTGAATTTCACCAATGCCAACCTCGATTTCGTGTCCTGTAAGGCTTCAGTCGTCTTTGAATGCTTAACATTTATCCTCAACCGCCTCCCTCCTCTCCCAAAAAAGAAATAGTTCAACGGACTCAAATCACATCTTCGAGGCGGCTAATTGAGATCAGAATTTCGGCTGATTCATTTTCGGAAACGGTGCTCAAAAGTTTAATTGTTACGTTGGCCATCCGATGAACCCAATTATAAAGCACTTTTTTGATATTTTGGATTTGAGTTTCACCCTTGCCTACTTCGATCTTATGTCCTGTAAGGTTTCAATCGTCTTTGAATGGTTAATATTTATCCTTAACCGCCCCCTCTCCCTCCCCTCCACAAGAAACAGTTCAACGTGTTCAAATCACATCTTCGAGGCGGCCTATTGAGATCAGAATTTCGGGTAATTCATTTTCGAAAATGGTGCTCAAAAGTTTAATTGTTACGTTGGCCATCCGATGAACTTAATTAGAAAGTACGTTTTTGATGGTTTGAATTTGAGTTTCACCCTTGCCAACTTCGATCTTATGTTCTGTAAGGCTTCAATCATCTTTGAATGGTTAATATTTATCCTTAACCGCCCCCTCTCCCTCCCCTCCACAAGATACAGTTCAACGTGTTCAAATCACATCTTCGAGGCGGCCAATTGAGATCAGAATTTCGGCTGATTCATTTTCGATAACAGTGCTCAAAAGTTTAATTGTTACGTTGGCCGTCCTGTTGAAACCAAACGTCGTCCATTTCATCCTCTTCAATTTGTAGAAACAAAAATTCGTGGGGCATGGCACAATAACGGGCACCATTGATCGTAACGGTAGCTTCTTGGCTCATTTTTTAAGAAAAATTGCCCAATCAGGCCAAAATCTGCACCAAACAGTCATTCGTTTTGGGCGGATCGGCTTCTCAATGATGAGGTTTGGATTTTCTGAGCCCCAAATGCGATAATTTTGCTTATTGAGAGATCCTCCGATGTGGAGATGGACTTTATCTGAAAAGATGATTTTTTCTGTAAAAATGTTGAACTGTTTGAACTTTGTAAGCCTTGATACCGAGGTTTTTATGCAAAATTTTCTTTATAGAAGTGTGAGCGTGGATTTTCACGCACATTCCAGGTAACAGCAGCAATGTTTTCGGCTGAACACACTAGACGAGGACGTGAACGAGTTGTTTTGTCCAGTTTCATGAAATCGCTTTACGAATTGTTCCACAACTATGTATTAATATTGAAGAAATCAATTGAGTGGTCAGATTATGTTCATTCATAGTTGTATAGGTATTGTGATTGGATTTTCATATAGTAGTAGGGTGATGACAAAAAAATTAGAATATCATTTGTGTAAAATCGATCATTTCCAGGAACCTGAGATTTTCTGAGTGGAAAATACCTTTCACCATCCAACACGTAAGATTTTTTGTTAAAATTTCGAAGAATCCATCGGCATTGTGACTTTATTATGAATATTTGCCCGACAGTGTATTCTGGTGATCTGATTTTCTTTTTACACTTTATTTGAAGTTAAAATAAGATTATTTCGAAATCAATTTTGACAGTTATGCGTATGACGCAATTCAACGCCTACTACTGTGATGTCCTAGTTTTAACATTAAAACAGTTTTAAAGCAGTCTAATTTTTTTGTCATCACCTGGAATGGTTCTTGTTGATGCTTTTTAAAATAATTCTGTCTAGAAGTGTGAATTATGCTTCCTTTTTAAAGTCTACGTTTAAAGTTGAGGTCTGATTTCAGATCTAATCGGGGAGACATTAATTATGACAGTCACTGTAACATACCTACATATGTGTGTGTTGTGTCTGTTGAGTCTAACCAGAACTTGATTCGACCCCACTACAATGGCTGGCACAAAAAATATAATTAACGTTTCTCGGTTTGCGATATTATGGACATTATTCGAACGAAAATCACGCGAATAACAATGTTTATATCTTAATTATATCGTAATTTACGATTGTATCTTTGTGCAGGACGCATACTCTCTACTCGCAGCTCCACTCACGGCTTTACACGCTTTATTCGTGTTTCTCGCAAGGCTCGTTACTACATCGTTATTCTGGTATTTCATATTATCCCGTCTGGTTGCATTGTGATTATGTGTAAATTGTGAAATAACAGGCAATCGAATCCGCTTGCCGGTTAAAATTTCATCCCAGTTGTTTCACGTTTGATTCGATAATTTTTACGTTTATCATATTTTCAACATATTTACACTTTCTGAATATTTAAACTCCCTCGTTCTCTCGGAACGGTGACAATTTTATGCCCCGAACACCTTGCGTTTATAAATATATGCGAAAAGATGTGTCGTAAATTTTCATGTTTTGCGTTAAGTATGTTATATCTGAAGACAAAAAGAAGAGGTGTCCGCAGCGAAGTCGTCCTGACGTTTATTGAGTTCACGCAATTTTATGATTAAATATCTATTTATCTAGAAACGCTAAAATGAAGCGTTGACAATAAATTCATTCGATACGACTAATTTAAACACCTGCATGTGTGTTCTCGCGAAGATCTATTTCAATTACCGCTAAGAATCGCAAGCACTTCCTTATAACACTCAATTAAAAATTCCATTGCATTAATCAGGTTATTTCTTTTTTTTTCCTCCTCGTTTTAAATCCTCATAGCAGATTTAATAAATCCACGTCCCGTGTTTGCGGAAATCTTTGCACTTTATTGAACGAATCTAATTAATTGCATCGTTCAAGTTTAATGCAAACTAACAGAATCCTCGAACCTGGCTAACCGGCCAATTTCCGCGTTCGTATATTTTATGATAAAATAGTTAAGTGTTATAAGTGAGAGTAGAGAAGATAATTGAAGCGTATAACTAACCCCGAGGTGATAAACATGTTTGGTCGGCCGTAAAGGAAGGCCTCGACCGTGTAAGTACATACATGTATACGTGTGTACATGGAAGTATTTGGAATTGGATATTGCATCTGAGTCGTCGCGTTTGTCTTAGTTAGAAAGTGTTATGGCACTAACCAGGTAAATAATTTAAATTAGCCGCGAAGAACGTAAGTTTCACCTCGATGTTAATTAAGATTAGTTGGCTGTGGTTAAAGGAATATGAAAATAAGTTTAAATCCAGTTAACTAAATGTAATATCATGCAATAATGAACAATAAAATGATTAAAACTTGATCATCATCACTACAGTTGGACGTTGGAGCTGTTAAATTTCCTTTGGGAAGCTCTAGAAAATTGTGTGTGTGAATTGATTCATATTTTTTCGATGGTCAATGATTTTTCTAAGGCGCGACGTGGATTTTTACAGTTGCATCATGTTTGGTTAGGAGCTTCTCTGGACCAACAAGTCCTTCAAGGAATGGTTTCCCTCCGTTATCACTAGAGTTTTTGTAATTTTAGGCGATGGTGATGGACGAACCAGAACCCACAAGCGATAAAAACGCAGAATTTTAAATTCAAATCTTGGAATCTGGGAATTGACAGCTCTGAACCAGAAACTAACTGTGGTTGGTCAATCTGGTATCCAGAAGATGTCCTCAACCAAGTCCATTAACAATACGCACACATATTAGACGTCGTTTCAAGGGTAGATGTAAACGGTAGCATCGTCTAAAGAGAATCGTAATCTCAATAACTGGGATTCTAGAAAGGTTGGATATACAGGGTGAGGCATTAGTGCGTCAAAACTTAATATATCCATTAATATTAAAGACATCAAAAAACCTTATGTGCGAAAATCATAGACAGTCTTTTTGCGCTGGAATGACTTTTTTTATATCGTTACACTTTTTTAGCAAAGTGTTATTTTGCCAATATTGCGAAAACTGTGTACAGGGCGATTCAAAACACAAATGCATTATTTTCTCATCTTATTTAAATGGAACACCCTGTATTTTATATTAAGAAAGGGAAGGGCACTACATGTACTTTCATTAACTTTCATTAACCACACCTTATATCTAAAATCGTTAATTTCTGAGATAGTTAATATTTTCTTAATGAAGGATGATCTTTTTTAAAATAATTGCAAGATGTCAAATTAGCCATGGAAAAATGACAGTAAAACGCTGTCTATGATTTTCGTACATAACGTTTTTCGATATCTTTAATATTAATGGATATATTGAGCTTTGACGCACTAACGCTTCACCCTGTATAAATTAAAAATAGGTTTGGTCCTAGCGAGGAACCCTACAGGACTCCAGAACTAAGGTGTCTGAATGAGGGCAGATAATTGCTTCGCCTTCTGTACTGTACTGTACTGTACTGTACTGTACTGTACTGTACTGTTAGTTTATTTACTTGTTCTCAGAGACGAAATGTAAAATAGGTAAAAAT
The DNA here is from genome assembly GCA_023690525.1 of Holotrichia oblita. Classification (NCBI taxonomy): domain Eukaryota; kingdom Metazoa; phylum Arthropoda; class Insecta; order Coleoptera; family Scarabaeidae; genus Holotrichia; species Holotrichia oblita. The sequence goes on along the minus strand of CM043021.1, from coordinate 96,079,278 downwards.
AAATATGCTAGATACACTGTAATACAATGACACACTGTAATAAGAGATAACGCATAATTTTTATAGCTTAGTAACAGTAAAATATTTAACTCAAAAAACGAAGTCTCCTCTAGCAGAGGGTCATGATGGAACTTCATATTTTAATCTGTGTGAAAGTTCACTCCTACAATGAGAGGAGTTTAGGACGAGTCGGGTTTAAGTCTAGTTGGATAGTTCTCTGTACCAGGCTATGATCCTTCCTACACGGTGACAAATACATTGTTGAAATCATGAAACAGTGCGCTGTGAAACAATGAATTACAGGGCGTTTAGGTGCATATCTGGCAGCTTTCACAACCTTGAAAAGTTGGACGTCGGAAGATAATTTGTAGCGGAGGCCATCACTGTTTGTCTTGTAACAAGTTCCTGACGAAAAATGCTCACGCAGTTTAGTCCAAAGCACTGATTCAGCATGTTTTTGTTTTGTTAAATGTAGTTGCAGAGGCATCCTAAACTATATTGCTCGTCAATACCGCTCACCGCAGTTCTTGCTGTATAAATGTGTTTCTATGACTTTGTTACAGCATTATCTCCTATCTTGACCTAGCGAGATACCCGAAGTCTACCTTACCTCCCATTTAGTAAAACGAATGGAAGTTACATTGTTCCTTCTCAGTCGATATAAGGAAGAAGGTGACAAATGTTTGAAGCTGCCGTAGACTTCACGTAAGCTAGTGTATTCTTTAAATTGACAATGTTCAGATTTCGGTCCAAGTAGACTCTATGTCGCCAAAAATTAATGGTAAAGCCGCAAAGGAAGCCGCCACGAAAACAGACAAGACAATAAAGCCCAGTTTCATCAATGATCCTAACTTTGTCATTGCACTCACAAATGAAGAACTTCAGACGTGGAAATCGAGATGCCCCTGGCAAATAACAACTCCGATAATGATTTCTTACCAGTCTGTCCCGATACATACTTCGGATCAATCGACTCTATCATTGACGTAGTCAATTCCAACTTGGATAATGCCCAAAAAAAGAGACCTCCCTCCCCAATATCCCTTTGAAATTGAAGTCGTAGCCCAAATTCACTCAATCCCTGGCAAGAAAATAGAACCACCAGACCCCAAAAAGAAGAAAGGCCGCCGCAAACCTAGACAAAATAGAAGTAAGGAGCTAACTTTGATTAGACTAGAAATTAAGTCGATTCATCAGTATTTTTGTGAGAAAAGAGGGTGTCTGTCTTTTTGAAGAGCTATAATAATTTTGCCCATCTTCCACTACTGGAAGGATTTTATCACCAGTATTGTTGAATAACTTCTTTAAGAGAGTATTCGAAAATTCCCCAAGTCCAGGGCCTTTATTGGCTAAATATTTGCAAGCAAAAGTCTCAGTCTTACCATTTTTGTCATATATCAATCCACCAGTACCATCATTTTTGATGTTGGGAGTCTGCTAGTTCAGAAATTCTATTGTTTGAGCATTTTTTATATTTGAGTTGTTTCTTTTTGATACTTCCTTTAACTCTCCTTTTAACAAATGTTCCTTCAATATTGGTATAATTTTGTTATTGTGGTAAATTGGAGCGAACTCCTGTAGGTATAGGTCTTGATTAATTGCACCATCTTCTTAATGTTGTGTGCATTAAAGCTAATTGGATTTAACAAACTTTTTTTGGACAAATTACAAAAGAGAAGATATAGTTTGGACATTTTTTCATGAAGTAAAATGAGGATAAACTCAAATATCATTGTCTTCACCCTAATTGCATCCCATCCACAGGATTTATTTCACCGTAGCTAAAGGTATACCGAATGGACGGCAGTGCACAGATCGCATTAACATTTTAAATTGGACAGAACGAGCGGTGGGAAGAAGGTAAAGGAGAAAGATAAAGCATCGTGAACGCTAGAGCTTATTTGAAAGGACGAGACGAACGACAAATTCGCATCTATCAAAACCGCTCAGCGAGTAAATTTTCATTTAGTTGTATGTAAGACAAGATACAAACATCCTATTATGGTTCTCCCAGGTTGATTTCCGATTTAAAAATTGTGTGTCTCTATTTGTATGAAATTAACCCTCTATACATACAGGGCGTAACAATAGTGCGATATTCTTCCATATCTCCTTTCTTATGCAAAATACAGCAAATATTTAAATACAAAAGTTGTTTAGTTTTATGAAATTTATATTGTAAAATTATTCTACGATATACAGGGTGTTTAGTTTGCCCGTAACCACTAGTAACTTTACATTTTTAAATGGAACACCCTATATATGATCACATTTGTGAATTCCTCGCGAAATTTTAAGGCAACTTTATACAGGATCATATTCAATTATTTTCATTAGTTTACAAGATATTGGCATATGTTTAAAAATTTTGACATTTTGCTCTCTTCAGAACAATGCCATTATTTCGGTAACCGAAAAATGTAACATTATGAAACTTGACATAACGTTAGAAGCATCTTCTGTGATGACAATAAACAGATGTAGACTTAAATACGTTATACAGAGTGTTCTAGAAATCAGTGTCTTTTTGAAACAATTGTAATGCGAATATCTTCATTTTTTCAAATCGAAACACTATATTTTTATGGGTTAGTTGAAAGCGAAATTTAATTATCTATTAATTTGAATAAAGCATTTATGTAGCTGAAATTAATGGTTTTAGAGATATTTCAAATTATTTGATATTTCTGTAGTGTAGTAGGTGCGCTCTTTAAAAGAAACTTTAGAGACCAAATATTAAAAAAAAAATTGAAAATTTAACTTTCTTTACTATTTGTCTGCTGTGCTGACATTTTTGTAAATCTACGTGCGTTTTAAATTGGTAGTTATATTTAAAATATGAAGGTACGTTAACGTAATGGATATGAAGTAGGCTGGTAAATAAAATAAAATCTGTTGTTGAATAGTTTCATAGAAACGTCAAAACGTGTAGCAGTACCAGTGTTAGTGTGGAATTTACAAAAGACGAGCTAGTTCAAATGATCTATATTTTGGGAGAATGTGAACGAAATCCATTGCTTGCATCGCGGATTTATCCAAATCGAAGACATCCAGAACCTTTAGCTTTTGAAAGACTTCGGGATCGATTTGAAGCAACTGGGCATGTAGAATATAAAAAGGAAGAACGTGCCAAACCAGTTGGGAATGAAAATAGTCACTTTGCAGTACTGTCTATGGCAGTCGAGGATCCCCATACCAGTACAAGAAAAATTGGATCACAATTAGGAATAAGTTATATGTCGGCTTCACGGATTTTACGTCAACATAAATTTCATGGCTACCATATACATTATCTACAAGAATTGTCTGAGAATAATTTCCAAAGTCGTCTCAACTTTTGTCGGTGGATTTTAAATAAAGAACGGGAAGAAACAGGTTTTCATAATTTTATTTTATTCACGGACGAAGCGACTTTCCATAAAAACGGTTACGTTAATAGACACAAATCTTTTATATTATGATCGCGAAAATCCTCATTTTATAAAAACCGTGGATTATCAACATCGTTGGTCTTTGAATGTATGGGGAGGAATAGTAGGCAACCGGTTACTTGGTCCATATTTCTTTAACGGTACAGTTAACGGGGAAAATTATCTAGCTTTCCTAAGGATTTTCTAGACACTCTTCCTCTTAATAGAATAAGGTATTTGTGGTTGCAGCAAGATTGAGCACCGTATCATTTCTCTAGGAATGTCCGAAATTATCTAAACAATGCATTTCGTGATAAATGGATTGGCAGAGGAGGTCCAGTGCATTGGCCACCAAGGTGACCCGATCTGACCAAATGTGATTTTTTTCTTTGGGGATACGTAAAAGACCACGTTTACCGAACAGCTCCCACAACACGAGAAAATATGCAGCGATATAAGTAGAAATATCTTTAAAACTATTAATTTTAGCTACATACATGCTTTATTTAAACTAATACATAATAAAATTTCGCTTTCAACAGTGTTTCGATTTGAAAAAATGAAGATATTCGCATTTCAATTGTTCCAAAAAGACACTGATTTCTAGAACACTCTGTATACCGTATTTAAGCCTACATCTGTTTATTGTCATCACAGAAGATGTTTCTAACGTTATGTCAAGTTTCATAATGTTACATTTTTCGGTTACCGAAATAATGGCATTGTTCTGAAGAGAGCAAAATGTAAAAATTTTTAAACATATGCCAATATCTTGTAAACTAATGAAAATAGTTGAATATGATCCTGTATAAAGTTGCCTTAAAATTCCGCAAGGAATTCAAGAATGTGATTTGTCCATTTAAAAATGTAAAGTTACTGGTGGTTACGGGCAAACTAAACACCCTGTATATCGTAGAATAATTTTACAATATAAATTTCATAAAACGAAACAACTTTTGTATTTAAATATTTGCTGTATTTTGCATAAGAAAGGAGATATGGAAGAATATCGCACTATTGTTACACCCTGTATACAGGGTGGGCCACTTAAAATGATGCACTAGAATTACGGCCAAGCTAAATAAAAATTTAAAAATCCGACCAGGTAAACTTATAGTGTTCGATGAGGAGCACATTTTAATAACATTGTAAATTTTATAACCTTCACGATGACGTCACGCCGAAATCAATTTGCATTTTATTAAATAGCACATGTATGTTTTCTGTCACTGTACTGTGAGTCACTGTATTGTAAGAAGATGGTATTTCTAACACATCACAATCACTTATTAAATATTTTATCCAACTGTATTTGTAATAATAAAGAATAAAATTTGATTATTTAAATTTCGCGGTTTCGAAGTTTCAAGCTTAGTTGACTGAAATTTTACGTAACGCATGTTAATGTGTATGACATTTGTCAGATTTGACTTAAATCACTACATAATTCTGCCATTTGCTTATCTTAAAGTGTAACTGGCTAAATTTAAAATATGAAGTGTATTTTAATTTAATGAAATTTAATAATAACTATTTCAATATAATTCCCATACAAGTACTATTTGCGCAACAAAATGACGAAATATTGTGTTTATAAAAATCAGGGGAGTTGTATCGCGCAGTATACGAGCTCATGCCGCCAGCAGCAAAAGTTTTTACACTTGCCGATGCATATTTAATGCAAGTTGGTCAATAAGTCAAACACTCAGCACCAAATTATTGTTTCTACATAAGTTAAACATTAAAATTTCCATGCTGACAGTATTGCAGTAAGTTTGTAAAACTATCAATTCAATCAATTGTAATATAATTATTAAGCTAATCTAACAAACATTTTAGCTAAAATAAGGTTACTAATAAGAGTAAAAAAAAACTACACCGTCAAACATAATAAGACACTGGACAGAGAAGATACAAAACGAATAATTAATTTTGAATGTTTGTCAGTTGCCAAGTGACATTTAATGACAGCCCAGTACAAATTTTGCGTTTTACGCAAATATGCATCAGGTAAATAACAATATTTGCGCGCTTCAAAATTTGAAATATTGGCGCGGCAATTTCAAAAAGTTGTTGATTTCATTTGTTATTAAAATCGATCATATTTTATACAGTTATACGTTAAAAAATTAGCTGTTTCAGAAATTTACAATAAAAATACCACATTCCATTTAAATAAATGCAAATTGATTTCGGTATGACGTCATGATGGATGGTATATAATCCACGTTTCTATTAAAATGTGCTTTCAATAGAACTCTATAACTTTACCTGGTCTGATTTTAAATTTCTTATTTAGTTTGGCCATAATTTCAATGCATCATTTTAAGTGGCCCACCCTGTATAAGTAAATATATTGATGTGATGCTTAGTTGCAAACCAATTAGCGCGTATTTGCCTCATCCTGGATAGCACATTTCCCGAACCATTAACTAACTCTTATCTCATAGACTCACAAGCTCGAATGTGTACCATAGATATATTTACGTTAGCGACTCTTGATCCCAGCGGAGTTAGTGCAAGGGAATAATGAACCGCATTGCGAGTAATAGTAAGTCCCTCTGTAACTATAATTATTAATATCGGCAGATATACAATCCGGTTAATGATGCACATTCTACGGACGTATACCGACATAGCAAGTCGTTTCCTACTATTCAAACGATCTCCGTCTTTATCCCGGGAGATATCATTCTCGTTAAGGAGGTTTGCAATTATACGGAATATCTACTTCACTATTACTTTTTTTACGTTACTCCCTCATTAAGTGAGACCGTAGGGTAATTATACAAATTTCTGATTGTACCGCTTTTTTCGCATAGTATTTTGCATAAGCAATTAGATGCCGATGTATAATCTGATCTTTTCGTTATCGCTTACTCTGTAATTGGGGGGATTTTGCGAAAATAAAAAAATTACTTTTTTTACGACCGTTAATTATACAAATTTCTGAGCAGAACGTTGCAATTACCGGTCTTTGTTTATTCTTTCTAAACCGAGATAGTGTTGAATATGATACCAATTTTAATATCTTCACTTGAGTACTTCTGAAATTAGCAAAATAGTCATTATTTGCCGAATCGAAGATCCCATCGAATTAAATTACATAAAGCCTTTCATCATTCATCGGGAGTTATTCAAGGTATGTATGTACATATACACACACACACACACAGTCGCACACACAAAAAAAGGAAAATCGTATATTTGTCCATTACAGCTAATTGTTAAGCGAACGTTGTGTAAGCAAGCTTCTTTTACTCCGGCCATTTTTATTACTATTAAACCAATATTTATTATGTACTTTCGGCATAATGTGTAGAGCAAACAGGATATACGAGCCGGCAGCAAAGTGAATCGAAATATATAAGAAAACGCTGTTAATGCGTGTGAAGTCGCCTGCATTTATACAACAAACAAGGGTATAATGGTAACAGTGGGCTCTCTAACTTTTCTTAGAGTGTGTCGGAGACGGTATGAGCGACTCTTTTTCAAAGGCATTGTGTATGTAACATTTTAAAATGTTTACTTTGAAGTCTCGGGTAACGATGTCTTTGCACCGCTTTCCAAGGTGATGCCTTATAATGATTGTCTATCTCGTAATATCTATAATAAAAAAAGGGAAATTTGTTTATGAGAATTCCGAATTTTTTTCTCCATTGCTCGTTTCTTTTTTGGCAGACTGCATGGGGGGAAGAACCATGGGTATCCCAGCCAATATCGCAATCAATGTACAAACCCAAAAATTTGAAATCTGATTTTTTCCTGTTTTAAGGATTTATGATTTAATTTTATTAAATAACCGTAGTTTGCCGTTCTGGGCGTGAAATGCATGAAGACCGTTTTATCTTCATTTAAACAAAGTTCATTTGAACTGAACCAATTGGAAAATTTATGCAACATTTTTTTGACAGTTATGAGGGTTTCGTCAATACTATCTCCGGCATATACATATGACACATCATCAGCAAATAAGACCAAACTACCCGCTGTACAAATGGTTGGTAGGTCGTTAATAAATATTAAGAAAAGTAGAGATCCCAAGACACAGACCTGCGGGACTCCATGTTCGTTGTAAAGATAGCTTGATTTTTTGCCTTCAAACTCATAGAGATAAGAAGAGAACCAATTACAAATTACTCATCGAAGATCATAATAATACATTTTATTTAATAATAGTTCGTGATTAACTAAATCGAAGGCCTTGCTTAAATCCATAAATACTCCAATTGCTTTCTTGGCAGTGTTGCCAACCAGCCTTAGCGTTCTATCGGTAGATTTGTCGAAAATCGGTAAATTTAAAGTTTTTATAATATTGTTACCTGTTTATTTAAAGTTACCTTTACTTTGACAGCAGAACCTACCATTTGCACCAAAATGCATGTAAACCTAATCTCAAACGCAACTGTCAATTTAAAGGAACTCTCTTTAATGATGGCGCGGTTGCAATAACTCTCTTTATTATTCCAACATTTCCTTATTAATGTACCCTTAATTAAAGTTGGCACTTATTTCGTGTTTGCAATAACTCTCTTATCTACATATATTGCCACTAAAATCAGGACCCCATCGATATTAAAAAGAATGAGACTGTTCTTAATATTGAATATTGAGTTCTCCTTGCCTGCGTGAAGTTAGGCCTCCCTTTTTCGAATTTCGAAATTTGAAAGTTGTTCCAGGTTGTTCTAGGTTTGTTCTAAATTGTTCCAGAATTTTGGAGAAAAATATTAAAAAATTGTCCAGAAAAATCGAAAAAACCGTTTTCTAGTCAGCCCTCCCTTTTTCAAAATTCGAAATTTTGACAGTTGTTCCAGTTTGTTCTAGTTGTTCTGAACATTGTTCCAAAATTTGAACCTTCTCACATTAGTAGTTTATGAAATAATTGATAAAAATGAAATTTCGCCAGCCCCCCCTTTTTCGAAATTCAAACTTTTGAGAGTTGTTCCAGTTTGTTCTAGTTGTTCTGAACATTGTTCCAAAATTTGAGCCTTCTGTCATTTCTAGTTTATGAAATAATTGAGAAAAACAAAATTTCAGTAAAACCTCTTTTTCGAAATTCAAAATTTTGAAAGTTCTTCAAGGTTGTTCTAGGTTTGTTCTATATTGTTCCAAGATTTTACCTGTCTATCCTGTATACTTCATAAAATAAATGAGAAAAACTAATTTTCAGGGGTGTGAAGTTAGCCTTCCCTTTTTCGAATTTCGAAATTTTGAAAATTATTCCAGGTTGTTCTAGGTTTGTTCTATATTGTTCCAAGATTTGGCAACGCTGTTTCTTGGACAAATCTATTTCACAAACTTGTAGCAATGAAAAAGGAAAACCTAATTCAAGCACATGAATTTGACGTTAACCACACCCCGTAAAAGGAAACGTTTTGAAAGTTCAATCCTGACACACAGACACGTGTTTCGAACTTATTAGTTCTCATCAGTGTGTGATACAAGAATATGAACCAACAAACGTATTCCACGTACCCGTTATATCCTGAAATTACTCGAAAGAAAATCAGAAGATCCATGACCTCTATCGGGCGATAACTGGACACCAACAAGGGCAGATCTCTAGACGTTCTCCGAACGATTACAGAGACTACGTGTGTTAATGTCTCTTAGGGTACGTTTATGCTAGAGCGACGAAACGCAAGTATAGTGCCCATCCCATAAATGCTAGACGGTGTGATTTGGGAGAATATCATCAATTATATGGTGACTTAAGAAAGCACCCCGAGAATTTCAAGAAATATATGAGAATGCAAACCGGGACGTTTGATTATATTTTATCGAATATTTCTGAGGACTTCTGAGGACGTGGTACAACTGCCATGCTAGGCCAATTCTGCAAGAGGAACGGTTAACGATAACACTTAGGTAAAGTGAAAATTATTATTACCCAATATTTATTGAAAAAAAGAAAATAGTTTATAATAAATGAATTAGAACAAGGAAAAGTAAAAATGATAAATCCATATCTATAGGGTTTGAAACATGGATTGCGATATTAAATTTTCTGGCATCTGGTCGTAGGGATTGTTTATACTATTCACAGGAACCGAATTTATGGTGCTTCTACCGAAAGCTGTTCTTGTTTGGTTGTCTTGTGGCATTCTCTCATCTCTTCTAAAAAAGATATTTTCTTCCTTTCTATTTCCAACAAAGCAGAGTCTATATCATCCTTCGACCCATGACTTTTTCTACTTTTAGTAACAGTCTGTGAAGAGTTTCCTGTTGATGCTGAGCTTGGGGGTCGAGTTGCATGCGGTGATGTTACGAGGGAGCGTTTTTTATTCGCGGAATGGGGGATAAGGGGTGGAAATAAAAAAACCAAATTATTTTTCTTTTTGAATATATTCACCTGCAAGACGGATACATTTTTCAAATCTTTCAATTAATTTATTTATACTCTCATAAAAAAATGATTTCTCTTGGGGGGTGATTCACAATTCCGAAGCCCACCTTATGCAAGGCAGCTAACACAACGCGGCTCTTGTGGGCGGGCGCGTTGTCGTGCAAAAGCAGCGCACCTTTCGTCAATTTTCCCCGTCTTTTCTCTTTAATGGCTTCTTTTAGTCGCTCTAACATTGAAGCGTAATATTCTCCGGTTATAGAAACACCTTTATCTTTATAATCAATCAACAATATTCCTTCCGAGTCCCAAAATACCGTTGCCATGAGTTTCCCAGCTGATTGTGTCACTTTAAATTTCTTGGGAGGTGCTGCGCCCTTTTTATGCCACTGCATGGAGTCTTGTTTGGACTCAGGTTCATAATGATGAACCCAAGTTTCGTCTCCAGTAACAATTCGACTCAATACACCATCCTTGTCTTCATTACAGAGGTCCAAAAATGCACGCGAACATTCTACGCGCTGTTGTTCTTGCGGCGGCGTGAGCATTCTCGGCAGCCATCTTGCGCTGACCTTAGACATGCCGAGATGATCGTGTAGGATTTTAAAAATCTTCAAGTACAATTTTTTAAACTTTTTGGATAAGTGCTGGCGTGGTCACCTCAATGCTCCTGCCCGGTCTCGGGTCGTCTTCAAGGGATTTCCTTCCTTGTTTAAATAAATTATGCCACTTGTACACCATGGTTTTTCCTGGACAAGAGTCGCCGTAAACCAATGACATCTCATTCATTATGGTCGCGACTGATTTTCCTTGCCTGGTAAGGAACTTTATAACGGCACGATATTCGATTTTTTCCATATTTCACTTTTCACTCCTGATTATCTTACTTGGTTGACGATAGCTCAAAGACTAACTGTCTAATAACAATGAAACTTCGTATTTTTACTAATTATAAGTCGCTGCACAGGCCACGCCCCCAATGCGCCTAATCACCCCCCTACCACCCGCTCATACCGCGAATATAAAAACGCTCCCTGAAACGCTTGCTGGTGTTCAAAACAAGCACTAGGATGTGCGTCTGATGTAATGTTTCCTGTAGATGCTCTCCGAGTAAATTGATCTTTTAAAAGTAGAAGGTTTTCGAAATATGTCCATTGACCTTTATAGGAAACTGTTCCTTTATCGCCCAATTTTGATTTTGGAATGGCAGCCAGGGTAGTTCTAAATTTGTCCCTTAAAGCTTTGCATTTATTTCTTACCGTTAATTATGAAAGAAACAATCAACGTTATATGGAATAAACTTCAACCACACTAAGATGATTTTGAAAAGTTTGCGAAGGAATACTATAATCTTTGTAACTTTCCTAATTGTTTAGGAACTGTCGTATGTCCTTCACATTTTACAACTACAAGCAGTTTTTTTCGATTGTTCTTCAAGCATTAGTCGATGCTAATTATAGATTTATCAACATTGATGTTGGAGGATATGGAAAACAGGGCGAAGCTGAGACTTTCAGATCTTCTGCTTTATTTTTACATTTGATAGACGGGCGCCTCAATATACCAAATGCAATTCAGAAATTACAGTACCTTATGTGTTTTTAGGAGATGAAGCTTATCCACTCATGATCAACCTACTAAAACCTTACAACAGACAACAATTAGATGCTAAGTTCTTCACTGGATCTCTTGGTGCCGAAGTAGAACACTAAACAGTTTAACCCACAAAACACCAAACAAGTTTGAACTAAAACACCGACGCGTTTCAACAGCAATGCTGTCATTACCAAGGCGATAATAAAACTGATACGTCAAGAGATCGTACAATATAATCAAATATTCTTCTTTTTCCATTTTTGCTTATGTAAAAGCAGGGCAATATTTCTAAAACCATAGGAGTTCACACATGTAGGTTCTGTACCCACGAGTGGTTCCTCACTGTCACTTCTAGTTAATTTGTCAGCCATCTCAGCATGGTGCCAGTTTTACAAGGGTCCTGTTGCAGTGTAGCACTACTTCGGAGTCAAACCCAACAGCCTGTAGTACTTTAAGGGCAGCCTGATTGTCAGAAAGGATTTCCACTGCTCCATTAAGCTGCAGAAAATTTAATATGTCTTCTGCGCAGGTCTGCATTGCGATTACTTCGGCTTGGAAGATGGACGCAGAGCTCCCTAGGCTAAAAGCTTCGCCCTCGGTTTCACCATCCCTCCAAATTCCAATTCGTTTACTGAACGATTCAGGAACAGCACAGTATCGTTTGCAAATAATCAACTTAAATTTTAATACTCCAATAGTATCTCTTCTTCTATCTAAATCAAATCCTCACAGGAAGATCCCACGCTTTAATGTACATACAGTTAATATCGTATAATTCTTATAAGTGTGTGACAAAATTTTACACATCGAAGTCACAATATTAATAGCCTAAGCCAAAACGTTAGATAAATTCAACTGGGCCCATATATTATCCAATGGTAGGGAACAAATTCGAGCCCGAATACCACGATTTCTTATGTCGGAGCAGTCATCACAGCCGGATACAAATGAATATCGTGTTCGGCTCGCGGTAATCCCTTGTCGCTTATGTGTTATACCATGTTGATTTGAATAAAAACGCAATAAATAGCATCTGTACGCGAGTCAAATACTATTTATATTCCGTATATTGCATCGGCCGCCATAATTCATATTTTATTGCCGTCTCGAGTCCCTCCGCTAATTATTCCCTCATTAATAACCATTTGTTTTTTGGAGCAGGATACTCCGCGTACGCAAAGGAGTGGAAACAGAACAGAATTATTACACTTAATTGCCGCTAATTACCGGTTCATATTTGACGACGACCGTTTCACTTCTTCGTAAACGTAAATAAAAGGTTGGATCTTTTTAATTAGGTTCCTTTATACGAAATTGATACTGTGGTTAAGTTTCCACATCGGGACACACAGCTGGGTAAGCTTTGATAACGATTTGCGTTGAGTGAAATGAGCGAAACGAATATGATACCCCCGCAAAAATTGCGCTAATTTAGTCATCAATTGCTTAAAGAAACTTGAATTATCTACATTGCTGACTGACATAATTTACCTGCACCGTAGTTATTATTAATACAAAAACGAGTTACAGTGGAAGACATGAAGCGACCATAAAATGCGGATTTACGACCGTCCAAGCCCAGAGGTCTATGAATAAATAATAATTCACTACTGATGACGAGCATATTGGAAATCGCCTATAACATAGCGTATTTGAAATATTAGGATAAAAATTGTTCGGGGCTTCGACGTTTATGATCTGTATGTGAAATGTCTTCCGGGTAGATATTCCCAGATGAGCAGTTTAAGAATTCCAAGTTTATAGCTAGTTATAGGTTTAAATAGAATAGGAGTGGCCTGATATATCTTCCCCGGTCAATTCTTGAAGCTAATGAGAAGGTTGTGCTTGCTGCAAGTGGTTTCACCTCAAAAGCATTCACACTTGTATGATATGTATTACAAATTATTGAAGTTTGTAATTTATAACAAGAACGATTAACGGTATTGTTTATTTCTAATTATATTGTGACCTTTGTTTGGTCATCTGTTCCATTTTTTCACTTTTAGGAAAGTTTAAACTAAAATACTTCTTATAGTGAGCTGGTTAGTCCATCTTCACCATCTCGAAGGGGACGTTCACCCTCCCACCCATGGACACTGATAAAGTCTAGTTTTATACAAGAATCTTGCTAAACTCAGATTATATTTAAATTTATGCACCATGCCCTTAATTTTAGCATGCAGTCTCCGTTTTCCAAAAACTACGCACACACTTCATTAAACAAGCTTTAAAATTAAGGGATTCAAACAACTGATGTACTATAGAGTACAGTTCCATTGATACTGAAAGGATCAAGTCACTGGAATGCTCACTAGAGTGAGTTTGACTTGATTTGATTTGATGGCTATCAAGCCCACTGGGGCCTATTGTGTTATTCCTACCATGATTCCATTTTACTCAAACAGGTTAGTTCTCTCGATCAGATTTGAAAGCCTATTTGGTAAATCTTTCTCCACTGGTAGATCAAATGCGCTTTGCAAAGCAACTCTACGTTGACTTAATGCTACACATTCGAAGATGATATGAAAGGCCGTTTCCTACTCCTCATTGCAGAGTCTGCATAAGGATTTATCTTTATAGGTCCCCATCTTGTGCAGGTGACCTCTTAGATAGCCGTTATGACGGTCGTTCCATCATCCTTGCTGTGCCTTTGTCGACCTACATGGTTCCAACTTAGTTGGTGTTGTTTTATAATCCACTCATTAATTGCATCACGTACTGCACTCTTTGTGATACCTAGACCTGGCTTCGGTCCGGTAAATTTCATTTGGTGACCTTCCCTAGCTAGATGGTCTACAGTCTCATTGCCTGCTATACCCCTGTGTCTCGGTACCCACACCAAGATGACCTTGTTGTTTCTAGCCCGAACAGTTAGGTTTTGTAGACATTCCCATACTAGTTTGGAGGCTTTGTAATAAGATGCTAGAGCCTTTAAGGCAGCCTGACTGTCAGAGAGAATACGCACAGGTTTGTATAGCATATACATATTTCTGTTTAAAATACCGTTGTGTATCGCCCAAGTGGTTCACATACCTTGTAACCCTAGTTTTCCTCATAGACACCAACGCCAGAATTAGAACCCGCTCTTGACCCATCTGTATACCAGTTTTGGGTGTGCGGTTTTCTCCCTTCACCATTTTTTCCACTCATCCCAATTCAAGAAAATTTTGAAGGTTTTGTCGTAGGAAATCCTGGTGATTGATATCCAGTTGTTAGTATTTCTTAGTCTGTATGCTCCCATTCTAGCCTCTCCCATGATGAAAATTTTGAGGGGAGCTCAAGTTTAACATTGTTTCCGCGGCAGCCGTTGGGATACTCTTGATAACCCCAGTTATGCATAGGCATGCTAATCTCTGAAATCTCGAGAATTTAGTTATCGCATTACTTCTGTGTAATTTTTGGCCACCAGGCCAGGCAGCCATAAGTTATCATGGGTCTTACTACCATACTATACAACCAATAGGTCATATTCGGTTGAAGTCCCCATGTTTTTCCAACTATTCTACGGGTTGTTATTAACACCTTTTTACATTTGTCGGTCATTTTTTCCAGATGTGAGTTCCAGTTTAGTTTAGAGTCCAAGATCACTTTTAGGAACTTGGCCTCCTGATTAATCTGTATATACAACTTTATTTTCTAGAGTCAGCGGGGTCGGAAGGGTACAAGTGCAATTTTTTCCGGATTTACTCCAAGGTTCTCCTTCTTGCACCACCCTTCAACCATCTTTAGTGCTCTTTGCATAAGTTCTGAGATTATGCTGGTACTCCTACCATTGGTCAGTATCACTATGTCATCAGCGTGTGTATAGAAGCCTGCATTGTTTAGAGCATATTAGTCAGGGGGAGAAAAGGGGAGGGTGGAGGGTGGTAAGGTTGAAAGAGATCCTTAAAGTTCAAACAATTTTGTTTTATATCAACTTTTTTGTATTTTAGGTCAAACATTATTGCAATTTCTTCCAATCACTACACTAAGTGATCATAATCCAATCACAAACCCTCGTATAACGAACTCCCTCCCCCCGTTTAACCTCTTAGTCACGATTAGAATATAAAATTCTTATTAGACGCAGACCATACCATCAATTTGAATTGAATAACTCGTCTGTATGGAATAGGATGCTTCGAAACAATTCAATTTTGCATTTCAAATCGTCCAGGAGATTTTTTTTAACGTTCTCAACGTTAATGACAGGCTTGCGTATATGTAGTATCTAATATATGTATAACCGGTACATAAGGGCGGAAGAAACACATTAGAGTCAATTTTAAAATGATTAGTCGTTGGGCACGACGACTGCCGAATAATTTGTCTAAAATGATTTTTTCGGTTAATGCTATTCTTTTCTAAACGCTATCCGTGTAGGAGAACACTTATTTGTAAGCTTTTTGTGTTTGAGGAACTTCCTGATTATATACATACATATATGTATATGTTTTTATCATTTTTAAAATCATTAAATTATTACAAAAATAAAAATAGAATTAAATATGTTGCAGTTACTCAAATAAAATTTAAAGGACATGTTAAATTTTTGATACGATCTTATTCTGTTTTATTTAATGCTACTCTACACGTGGTTATATACATGTGTTTAAGATGAGGAAATTGTAAGGTGTGTACGTCTGATTCCGATGAAACAGATAGTATGTGGAATTTTAAAGAAAAGAGAAGTCTTTACAAATGCGTCTCGGGGACCATCACCTTCAGAGATGAGGCAATGCACAGTTACGCAACTGACATTATATACAAACGAATGATTTTATATACAACCTGTCCAAGAATATCAGGTGCTAATCTGACGTACCAACCTTGTGTTTTGAACGATTGCAAAATCAAGTCTTCACTAGCGATATTGTTAACACTACTATTCGATTAGCAGGAGATACAAGTTCGATTCCTACCTGGAATGCATTTATAAAGCCAAAATTATACAGGACTGGTTAGGAAGCAATTTAAAGGATACTATTGACGCGGGAATATGAATGCATGTTGGGGACCTTGTAGTCTAGAGTTTGCAACTCTTAGAAAGTTATTTTTGAAGCACATATCGTTTTGTGCCTATTTCATAAAGATTGAGGACTTCATTGTTTTCTAAAACTATCTTTTTTTCCTTCTAGGTTGGCTATTTGGCTAATTGTAGTTGTGCCCCTATGTGATGTTAGTCATCTTTACCAGGTCAAAAAATTTGCCTCTTCAGTACCGTGTGACCGTGTACCGGGTGACTTTGAATAATTTCAAAATTAAACTGTATTTTCCTCCTGAAGCAGTAGAGCAAAAGAAATAAAATTAAAACGTAATTATCGGTTTTGGTCATTCTACCTATTTCTGAAATAAAATGTTTATTTTCCTTATTATCTTCTGAGAAAAAAAAATTATTGATGGTGATCAATTTTAAACTAAAATAAGAAAATAAGGAACAAACTACAGAAAAAGTTTTTAATTCTAAAGATAGTATTTTACGAAATAATCTAAGTTTTTTTTAATTTTTTCAGTTTTTTAATCTTTAGAAAATGTAATTTAGCAATCATAACTTGTCGTAACTTAAACAACAGCTTATAAACTAACATATCAAGATTTACTTTCACTTATTTAGGCAATTTTTGAGGATTTATATCAAATGGAAACTCAACATAATTTTCGTCTTCCACAGGTTTTGGCAAAAACGCAACAATGTTACAGCCATCAATTTCTGAAATATCTTTCGGTATTTTCTGAAACCTTCTTTTGTCATTTAAAGTGTTCTAGCCTTGAACTAATAAAGGGGTGTTTGTGTAATTTGGCACAGATATTTATATGTTTGTTTGCCACGGCTAGCCTCTCTTGATTATTTGTATTAGATGATTCTCGCTTATTCGTATTTTCTTCGATTAGGTCCAGTTGATTTGCTTCAGTTGAATGGTGGCCATGATGGCTACTCGATGCTGTATCATATGAAGCTGTCACATTGCCATCTTTAGTAGCGATGCTCTTGCTAGGTGCGATATCTAATCGCTTCTTTTTTCGAGCAGGTTGATTAGAGCTATCACCATATCATGACTCTTTCAAAAAAGTTGTCAATGTGTTTTCAACTTCTTGTTAACTGATTTGGATAATCGATCCAAAACTGTGTTCTTATTGAACGGATGAACGTCAGTGGCACAAAATGCACTTATCAAGTTGCGTTTAATTCCAGAATTGATGTTCGAATAAGAGGTATAAGGTTTCGCTGTCACCTGATGCATTTTGTCCAACGGTTTGGTCAGAAGAGATGGAAAAGTATCTTTTGGGACGTTTTGGCAGTCGGGGATTTTGAAGTTTCCAAGTCGTTAATGTTTGACGCCAAGCTGACTTCAGGGGTCGGAAGAAAGCCAACGATCAAAGTAGCACCGCATGACAACCCATGAATAATAGACCATCGAAAAAGGAATGGCCGTTAAGGTTATGTTTTGCTATATACATGCCAGTTTGGAAGTTATTTCAGCTATTACAATTCAAAAAAACTTCCAAGAGTAAAACAATACTCTGAAGAGTGCGTTTCGAATTTGTACAATTTCACTTTTAGTACAGAAACGTAGTTTTTATTAAAGTAACCCCAGAAATCAAGGCACCCTATTCCACGGTACTGCATGTGCTTATAAAGATTGTTTTTCTCTGTGTTTTACATCAGCAACTTTCCAAAATCTGTTCGAGATCTATGAATGGTGGTTTGCTTGCTAGAAAATTGAACTATTTAGTTTGGGTGACCCACTTCGTGGAATTAAACTTGACAGCCTGTAACGTCCTGAGAGCACTCATCTATTTTCATGCCAAGATGCTCATCAAGATGCTCTTCTCGCAAATCTGGATGGCGATTACTTTGATTTGAAAAATGGAAGGGAAGATCTTGATCTTGTGAAACTGAAGGGCGACTGGATCGTGCCACCTCTCGTGGGTCAAGTAGTTGCTGGTAAGGGTGCAGGCTGTGTTGAAGACTCTTTTCACTTATTGGTATTAGGACACTAGATTATAGAGGACATTCAGTACACCATTAAAGGTTTCTGGCTCCATGTCTTACCAAATCTTCTACTATAGACCCAATAGGCCTTAGTTTGTTCATTGTGGTTGAAAATGCTGGTATAGTCTCGGGCTTTGTTGAAGACTCTTTTCTACTTATGGGTAGTATGCCACTAGATTAGTAGAGGATCATTTAAGGTTTCAGGCTCCGTGTCTGAGCTATTTAGTTTGGGTGACCCATTTCAGTGTATCTACACTCTGACACCATCGTGGAATTGAACTTGACAGCCTGTAATGTCCTAAGAGCAGTTTGACTCAATATCCACTCATCTATTTTCATGCCAAGATGCTCATCAAGATGCTCTCCTCGCAAATCTGGATGGCGATTACTTTGATTTGAAAAATTGAAGGAAAGATCTTGATCTTGTGGAACTGAAGAGCGACTGGATTGTGCCAGCTCTCGTGGGTCAAAGTAGTTGATGATGGTAAAGGTGCAGGCTGTGTTGTAGACGCTTTTCACTTATTGGTATTAGGGCACTAGATTAGGAGAGGACATTCAGTATACCATTAAAGGTTTCAGGCTCCATGTCTTACCAAATCTTCTACTATAGGCCAAATAGGCCTTAGTTTGTTCAATCTAGTTGAAAATGCTGGTATGGTCTCGGGCTATGTTGAAGACTCTTTTCTACTTATTGGTATTATGCCACTAGATTAGTAGAGGATCATTTCAGGTTTCAGGCTCCGTGTCTGAGCTATTTAGTCTGGGTGACCCATTTCAGTGTATCTGCACTCTGACACCATCGTGGAATTAAACTTGACAGCCTGTAGTATCCTAAGAGCAGTTTGAGACAATATCCACTCATCTATTTTCATGCCAAGATGCTCATCAAGATGCTCTTCTCGCAAATCTGGATGGCGATTACTTTGATTTGAAAAATTGAAGGGAAGATCTTGATCTTGTGAAACTGAAGAGCGACTGGATTGTGCTAGCTCTCGTGGGTCAAAGTAGTTGATGATGGTAAAGGTGCAGGCTGTGTTGTAGACTCTTTTCACTTATTGGTATTAGGGCACTAGATTAGTAGAGGACATCCATAACATCATTTAAGGTTTCAGGCTCCATGTCTTCTATTATAGGCCCTATTATTATAGACCTTAGCAGTTTTATTTACTTGTTACTAATTTTTCTTCATATAAACACTAAACGTGCCTGTAATACTTGACTAGTTTTCTCGGAATCCACGCTGATGTAATCGGGTAGTATTTAGTGGTAATCATTAGACGGAACAGCCTGTATAGCATAACGCTCACACGGTATGTCGAACTATCTTCTTCACGGATCGCAATTACGACGTGATAAGTGTCGTTCTTAGTTGTGAATTAATTTATTGCGTTATTATATCACATCTACGCTTTTTCCATATATAGAGTTACGTATCCAGGTATCCCATTCTACGCGTTCGAAATTAATTTACATAAACAGGTTTTATCTCGTATATAATTCGCACCGTGTACAAAGCAAATAATCCCCGCTCGTTATTAAATAAAATTTTGATCGAGATTGACAGCTCCGTTTCGGAATAACATCTCGTATATAGTCGGGACCGGCAATGCTAGTTATACGATAGGCCGAATAATAAAAAAAAAACATAAATGATAATCGAAAAAAGGAAACAAGAAATGAAGAGCAGATTAGTATCTGTGATGGTGTTACGCTGAAGCTATTCACTTCGAGTTCATTAGATATTCGTGTGTATAGAGGAATAGGAAAAAAAAACGACTGGCGATTCGAAAGTTGTTAGGAACATGTATTATTAATATATATTTTGGATCCTGTGAGGAATTAGCAAAAATTTCATTCAGAACTATGTACATACTTACAGGTAACATTAAACAGATGTACGACGTTGAATAGGCTTACAAGATCCAGAAGAGGGCATCAAATGCGCTCGAAATAATATAGAGCATGCATTCCGCGAAGTACATTAACCAAGTAAACCATTCTTTCTGCATCGAACGTAAAGCTGAGATTAATGAACTCTGATGATACACAAATTATAAACTCGAACTTGACAGGCATTCTCTTTCTAAAATGTTATTGCGAGAGGTATGAAATTTTAATTATTTTATGTTTTACGTCTCGTTCACGGCATATATCGTCCTCGCGTGATGATACTCGCTAATTAGTATTTTGCATAAACATCGAACGCAATCTCCATTAATTAATAATTTATTGAGAGTCATGCAATGCATAATCTAGTTCGCTACCTTCCCTAACAAACAATTCCAGGAAAAAATCGAAACAAATTCTTAGATGATTTATATCATAACAACCTACACTAACACTCATAAGTATTTTCTTCTCATATTAGCGACTGATTCGACGCTATATAGGTAGCATGAAACTGTAAAATGTACCACAAAGGGCTAGACGCGAAAATAATAATTACAAAATGATTTTCGTTGAGAGAAAGAGAGAGATTATAGATAAATATAGCGCCACTGATTTCTGAATGAAGCGACAGCTCATCGAAGAGGAGCGAATGGGCTCAACAACAAATCCATGATCGGGTAGATTTTGATGAATGTCTTCATTTTGGCGATGAAGTAACGTTTCACAGAAATGGAAGCGTGAATAAGCACAACTTCCATTATTATTCTACCGATAATCCTCATATCACTCAAGAACACAGCCAAATTAGGTGGTGTTTAAACGTTTGTTTGGGGTGGCATAGTTGGAAATTGTATTATTTTTTAATGTGTGGTGGGTGGTTCTTCGACCACTTTTCTTTGACGGACGAGTAAATGGCCAAGTTTATTTAGATTTCCTTCAAAACAGTTTACCACTGTATTTGGAAGATGTATCTTTGAACATACGTCGACGAATGTGGTTTTGGCATGATGGGGATCCGGTACATAATACTGCAGTAATCCAAATTCACCTTAATACTAAATTTCTCAACAGGTGGATTGGAAGAGGAGGACCAGTGGCATGGCCAGCTCGATTCCCGGACTTGACAAAAATTGATTTTTTCTTGTGGGGCTTATCTTACCTGTTTAACTTGGTAATTAATAAAATTTAAAAATAAATCATTTTTTCATTTTAAATTTAAAATATCTTCTAAACCCAAAGAGTTAAGTATTGGGAATGGTTCACAAAAATAAAAGAGCCGATAAATATCTATCGAACCATCATATAAAATATAGGGTGTTCCAATTAAATTTACTGAGAAAATTAAGGACTCGAGTTTTGACTCACCCAGTATAAATGAAATATTTTTTTAATTAAATTCTTGAACCAGCGGGAGGAGAAGACGTAGCCAACTCATATAATGGTACGAAAAAGTTTGTATGTTTAGTTTCTTGTCGGAACTAACTCTCTTAATACACTTTAATTTAAACGTAAAAAAGGTCATAACTTTTTAAATACTCGGTATAGATTGGGAAACCGTATATAAAGAGGGTCGAAAAAATTAGCAGATTTAAAAAATGTAAAAAAAGGTATGTCGTTTCATTAAAAAAAATAGAAGTTTAGTCTGGTACGGCGTTATAGAACACCCTGTATACCTACATTTCCTCAATAAAATTTTTTAATATCTTTTACAATTTCGGATTAATCGAGCTTCCACGCACTAATGGGCCACCCTGTATATAGCTTAATACATCGTTAAATTATTTAAAGCAAAGACACATAGTTTCCTGGAATAGCAAAATATCCAACACCGTACGGCCCATAGTCAATAAAACATCTATATATCTTGCTGTCAATGTGACGAGATTGTATTTGAAACTTCAATATATTCAAGATTAATTGAATGCGAGTCAACCATCATTTCAGCTAAATATGATATCGCTTGTTTATATTGATATGAACCAGTGACTAAAATCTTCAGCTTCTTGACTGTCATTTCGGGAAAAACGCTCAAGTCGTCAGAGGTAATGATTTCAAACGGAAGTTTATTGCGCTGTCAACCGTTGGCTTCAACTTCTGTATTCTCAACATCTATCTGACTCTTTTCATTCTATTTACTATCTCGCCGGAGTAACTAAGATCAGATGTAAGTCGTTTTCCAAACTGATTACGAAGAAAAGATGCTATTTTGAGGTAAATACCAATTTTTTTAAGCATTTTACTATCTAATTTTTTGTCGAGGAGCTGGTATTTTTACCGATTCAACAGACCAACAATTTTTTGTTACAAACCGAGATTCAATTGATTCCAATGTTGTTAATTGTTTTCGCTTACCTTTCAAAGCTGGCATTAGCACTTGAAACCCTTTATCTGCTAAATCAGTTTCCACGTCACGAAAACCGTAGTATGGTTTTCAATAACGTCACTTCGATTTGTCACTGCAATACCAAAACGAGTAGAAAGCACAGCTGTCTCAAAAGTTCGAATAACTGATGTTGAAAGCTCGGAAGCAGATTATTCACGCTCTAGCTGAAGGAATGATGATATTAGTTTATTGGTGATGTGGTGCTACATTCAAACGCTAAGGTTTCCATTACGTTTCGAAATTCACTAACTTGGAGATTTGAAGAGTTACAATAAATAACTTAATTCGTTAGATAAATGTTGCCGCGACACTCTTAACTGAATGTTTTTTTTTTACTATGGCGTACCACTTGGATCGCCTAGAAAAAAATTGAGGTAGTAGGGAAATAGTAAGAGAAGATTTATAAAAAGTTTGGTGATTGTACCAAAACGGCTACTTTGTCAAAAAAAAAAACAAAAAACAAAAACCTGAAAAAAAAATTGATCACGTGACGGACGGAAATCGAAATATTTTTTTTCTGATAGCGTCTAAAAAAGTGCATATTCTCATTTTTTTTTCGTTCTGATCGGACAACCCAATCGTGAAATAAAAATTTTCAAAAAAATTTTTGGTTTTTATTTTTTTACTCGAAGGCCGTTCAATATTCAGAGCTGAAAATTTGGCTGTAGGCGACTTTTAGGGGGTCAAATATATGCCTTAATTTTCCATATTATTCCACCCATAGTTTAAGGTTACCTGTTTTTGTAGATTTTATTTTAATTTAGTTTTATTATCGCCTTGATAATGACAGCATTGCTGTTGAAACGCGTCGATGTTTTAGTTAAAACTTGTTTGGTGTTCAGTGGGTTAAAGTGTTTAGTGTTCTACTTCTGCACCAAGAGATCCAGTGAAGAACTTCGCAATATGGCTACCAGGTCCAAGGATCAGAACTTATACCATAAGGTTAGTGCTAAAATTAGGTTTATTAGCGAAGATATTAGATTTCTGAAAACTTGCAAACGTTTTTCTGTTTTTCCAAACTTTATTAATGTTACTGTCTCGAATAATTGCAAAATTAGTGATAAAGTCATTCGTTACGCGAAAGAAAAATGGTTGCGTTCAGAAATCGAATATCTTTTTGCCAAACGCAGTAAACTTGAGATTCAAGCTTACCAACTTTGGAAATTTTTAACATTAGATCTTAATGATGTTGAATATCAACTATGGTGTGATTTTCAACGGAACATGTTTATTTCAATCGATAGGAAAGTTCAGAATAAGAAATTCTCTCATGATAGGAAATTAAGAAAGTTAGGTTGTTTTTAAAAAAATAAACATCATGTTCCGATGAATACCATTAACATAGTAGAAAATCATTCTTCGCAAACCTTTAGTGAACAGGAACTTAATCTTTTGAATAAAGGATTGAAATTTGGTTTGCAGACTCCTGAATCGAATGTTGAGTGGGTTATTGCCGGGATAGAATCGTCTATCCAGCGGTTTCCTGAGCCCACAAAACAGTTCGTTAGGGAGGCCTGCAAACATACTATTTCAAAAAATTTGAAATCCTATAAATCACCTCAGAAATCCGAAAACATTAAAATCATTAAAACTTTGCGGGAAAAAGATTGTTTTTATTTGAAAGCTGACAAAGGGAACAAGGTTGTTATTTTAGATAAAGAGGACTACTATGATCGGGTTAATGACCTGTTGAGTAGTGGCCCTTATAAGTCAATTTCAAAAAATCCTTTACCGAAAATGATTAGAGACGTCAACAATGTGTTTAAAACTTGTAACAACCTTGTTACTGCCGATGTGAGACGTAAGCTACATGTTTCCAATCCTGTTATCCCTAAATTATATTGTTTACCTAAAATTCACAAACCTGGCAAGTCGGTAAGGCCGATTGTTTCGGCAATTGACGCACCGACTTATAAGGTTTCCAAATGGCTGACCAATGAATTTAATAATTTGCCAATACAGCAACCTAGTTTTGCAGTAAAAAATTCGTTAGAATTTATTAAAGAAATTCAAAATATTCAGTTGCTGGAGGGTGAAGTATTGATTTCATTTGATGTTAGTTCTCTCTTTCCTAGTGTACCGATTCCAGACACCTTGACATACCTCGAGGACTTGTTGCTTCAAAATAGTTTGAGTCAACAATGTGTCCAGGAATATATTCGCTTAACTGACATCTGTATGAAACAGAACATTTTTCAATTCAACGGGAGTTTTTATGAACAGCTGGAAGGAACGGCAATGGGTAACTCCTTGTCGCCCTTTTTGGCTAACCTTTTCATGAGCCGTTTTGAAAAGGATTTAGAATCTGAGAGCGAATACTTTCCTAGGGTTTGGTTGAGGTATGTGGATGATATTTTCGCTATATTTGACACTAAAAAGTGTAATATTGACGATTTTCTCAATAGATTAAATAATCGGTTCGAAACCATAAAGTTCACTTGTGAAAGAGAAGAAAACGGTCAGCTACCCTTTCTAGATACTTTAGTAATTAGAAATAACAATAGATTAGAGTTTGACGTGTATAGAAAGGAAACCAGTACACTTCGCTACATTCCTTTAGATTCCCATCATTGTGTTCAACACAAAATGGCAAGCCTGAATTTTTTGGTCCACAGACTTCTCACTTTTCCCTTATAAAAGATGCGGCCAAGTGTAATGGTTTCCAACCTCAGCATATCTATAAGTTAATTAGGAAGTTTAATTATAAGAAAACTATGAAAGAATCTACGACTTTTCGAGAGGATGTTAAAGCTTCACCCGTTGTGACCCTCCCTTACGCTCCCTTTATCACTAAAGGTTTGAGTAAAATCTTCAAATAGCTAGCTCTCAGAATAGTTTACAGTTCTGGGACTAGTTTACGAAGTCTCATCGGTAACCCTAAAGATAAAATACAACCTCTAGAAAAGTCAGGTATTTACGAAATCAATTGTAAAGATTGTAATCAAAAATATATTGGGCAAACCAGGAGAGCAGTCTCAACTAGATTCAAAGAGCATATGGCTCATCTTAGATTTAATAGAATTGAGAAATCGAGCGTTGCCCAACACATTTTTGAAACAGATCACAACATCGATCATACGAATGTTAAATTAATTAGACAAAAACAATTGTAAGTTTCTAAATGTTTTCGAAAGTTTAGAAATATATAAAAATAAGTCATGTGTAATGAACTGTGACAATGGACCTATACCGTATTCGTCATTGTTTACTTTAATCGGAAATTAATGATGCGTATCGGATTGACCGTGCATAACATTTAGGTTACCTGTTTTTGTAGATTTTATTTTAATTTAGTTTTATTATCGCCTTGATAATGACAGCATTGCTGTTGAAACGCGTCGGTGTTTTTAGTTAAAACTTGTTTGGTGTTCAGTGGGTTAAAGTGTTTAGTGTTATAAAATTAATAGATTTCTAATTTTTCTTTTAATATAGGTACACACTTTTAAAGCCTGAATGATATTTAATGAATTATTTTATGGTAGTTCCTCGTATATTCTCTATCCTAAACGGCAAAGAAATATGAGAAGGCTAAACACTAACATCAGATCAGATAAGTAATTAAAGAGGGTCGTCTAATTTATCTGAAAACGGTTCAATAATTATCTGCTTATCTCGTTTCACCCGTGATTTTTTTCTAGTTCCTTTTTAAAATACCGAATTGTTTTACGAGAATCATATAATACTGTTGGAATGAAGGAATGTTTCGAAACTTCAGATAACATACTAAAAGCTATTAATCTAGTCCTTTTTTATTTTTATTTAGTTAGTATAGGTGGTTAAATAACATTAATCAGGTAGGTTAGGATATTTACCAGTGGAACTAAAGATTTATTTAAATGTTTGCAAACAATCTTTTAGATCTATAGAGTGAGGGATTTAATCCTTGTATCTAACGGTAAGTACGGTTTTGCGGAAGTTGTGGTTTTCACTGTAGCTATACTTCACTGAACACTCTCAGTAATTTTTCTCCTCATTTCACGCCTACTACACAACGTAAAATGACGTTTCACCTCATCGACACCGTTCACAAAATCCGTTTAAAAAAAAATTGTAGAAGAATTCATTGTCGTCTGAACCTAGAGCTATAATTAAAAAAAAATGTGTATACAAGATGTGGTATTTTTGCCAAACGTAACAGCGTAACCAGTAACGGTTAGACCTAAACAATCAGTGGGTGATTAGAAGAAATACAATCGTTTAACGAACGCAATTATTACACCGCAACAGATCGAATTAATGCTTGTTATTTTTTCACGGTGACTAGAATCGAAAGATTAACCCATATTTCCTAGGCAAGCATAACTGTTTACGAATTATTTCCGGAAGAATTCAGTCGGTGCAATATAGCGTAACGATTAGATTCCTTATTATTAAATAATATTGCTACGAATATCTGTCTTTTATATGCAGCATATGTACTATTTCCCACGGGAAGAATTATACTGAAGTGTAAGAATGCTTTCTCCAATTGTGGAAGTTGATCTCGATGTTTAATTTGAATAGAATTGTAACAATATTAATCGTCGAGATATCTAACATCCGTTAGAAACTTTTTAATTATGTTGTAAAATTCTGTGTCTAATTAGGTGTAGTTTTTATTTCCTGGAATCTTGGAAATAAGTTTTGCAACTTATCAAACGTTTGAACGTTTAGAAAATGCAATTGTTTTTGGGCACTTGTTTGTTTCAATGATTGAACTGAACATTCAAACGTTAAAAGGTTCACAAAGTCTGACATGATCGAATTTGACATTTAAATCCCCTAAGGTGGCTGAGTTAGATCATCAGAACTTCTAATACGGCCAATATTGACATGTAAATGTCAAACGTATAGACTATGTTTGACTACGGGTTCAAACATAGTTCGGCTTCGAAACATCGAACATCTACGGCTAAACTAGACGTCAAAAACTAGACATTCAAACATTGAATCTTGCGTTTAACATTAAATGTCAAACATCCAATATTGCCGAGTTTGACATTTAAACGTCAAACGTGACTCAAGTAGACTACAAACGTTTAATGCGAACGAACTTCAAACGTGGGTCGACAAGACGTACAAAACATTAAACATATACGAATTTGACAATTAAATGTTAAACATAGATGTTGAAAACGTCCAGTGTGACTTATAGTTTAATACGATCGAACTGGCCGTTCATCAAAACATTAAATGCGATCAAGTTTGACGTCTAAATGTCAAATCTAACCTAATTATAAGCTTAAAAAACGTTCAATGCTGCCAATTTTGACAGTTAAACGTCAAATTCGACCGAATTAGATGACCGCCCTGATATTTTAATATCAAGCTAGCTCAGCTTCGAAACATTCAACATCTACGAGTTTGACATTTGAATCTCACGCACAGCTAAACTACACGTCAAAAACCAGACATTCAAAAATTGAATCTGCCTGTGCTTCACACTAAATGTCAAACATGGCTCAGGCACACTTTTAAAACGTCAAATACTACCGAGTTTGACATTTAAACGTCAAACGTGACTCAAGTAGACTACAAACGTTTAATGCGAACGAACTTCAAACGTGGGTCGACAAGACGTACAAAACATTAAACATATACGAATTTGACAATTAAATGTTAAACATAGATGTTGAAAACGTCCAGTGTGACTTATAGTTTAATACGATCGAACTGGCCGTTCATCAAAACATTAAATGCGATCAAAAATGTCAAATCTGACCTAATTAGAAGCTCAAAAAACGTGCAATGCTGCCAATTTTGACAGTTAAACGTCAAATTCGACTGAATTAGATGACCGCCCTAATATTTTAATATCAAACGTAGCTCAGCTTCGAAACATTCAACATCTACGAGTTTGACATTTGAATCTCACGCACAGCTAAACTAGACGTCAAGAACTAGACATTCAAAAATTGAATCTGCCTGTGCTTCACACTAAATGTCAAACATGGCTCAGACACACTTTTAAAACGGCCAATACTGTCGAATTTGACATTTAAACGTCAAACGTGACTCAAGTAGACTACAAACGTTTAATGCGGACGAACTTGACATTTAAATGTTGCGTCGACAAGACGTACAAAACGTTGAACATATATAAATTTGACATTTTAACGTTAAACATGCCTAAGTTAGACGTTTAAAAATCGTCCAGTGTGGCTTAGTTTAATATGATCGAAGTTTGACGTTTAAATGTCAAATCTAACCCGATTAGAAACTCAAAAACGTGCAATATTGCCAATTTTGACAGTTAAACGTCAAATTTGACTGAATTAGATGACCACCTTGATATTTTAATGTCAAACGTAGCTCAGCTTCGAAACATTCAACATGTACGAGTTTGACAGTAATGTCAAGTACGGCTAAACTAGACGTCAAAATCACACTAAATGTCAAACATGACTTAGGCACACTTTTAAAACATCCAATACTGTCGAGTTTGACATTTAAACGTCAAACGTGACTCAAGTAGGCTACAAACATTCAATGCGAACGAACTTGACATTTAAATGTCAAACGTGGATCAACGAGACGTCGAACATATACGAATTTTACATTTTAATGTTAAACATGGCCCAGTTAGACGTTTAAAAATCGTTCAAAGTAGCTTAGTTTAATATCAATAAGTTTGACGTTTAAATGTCAAATCAAACCCGATTAGAAGCTCAAAAACTTCCAATATTGCCAATTTTGACAGTTAAACGTCAAATTTGACTGAATTAGATGACGACCTTGATATTTTAATGTCAAACATTGCTCATCTTCGAAACATTCAACATTTATGAATTTGATATTTTAATGAAATTTTAGTGATATGGCCTTTTTTGACATTTAAATGCCAAGCTTTCTTGAATTAAATGATCGAACATTGAACGTGGTCAAGCTTGATAATTAAATATTAAACCTAATGAAGGTAGAAGTTAAAAACGTCTAATATAGACGAGTTTAGACAAGTTTAATTTTTAAATGTCCACCTACCAGAGTAGGGGTTAGAAATCATAAACCTATTATATAAATGGGTTGAGCTTAGAGAGAGAGAGATAGATACATCTCCAATCAGCTGATGGTGGACAAAACTATTGATAAAGCGGATTCGAGGGCGAAATAGAACTAGTTAAGACATGATTGCGTTCAGTAGACACAAATGATGCCAACTTAAAGTTAACACTTAGAAGATGTGACTGGATTTTTCCACTCTCTTTCCTCAGTAAAATGCCCAAAACTTCTAACACGTACAAGTTTGACATTTAATCACACTGTCAAACGTGTTCTAGATACAAGTTTAAAACGTTCAACATATACTGGGTGAGTAATATCAAACGAAGGGGGTGGTAGAACAAATTTTGCTACAAAGTCTTAAACTTTCGAACAAAAAAATTCTCCCAAAAGTAGGGATTTTTAATCCAAGCAACCTCTGTCAGCTGAAATTGCTCACACGGTATCAAAGTTTGCATTTTACGAGTCTGTATACTGAATCTGCACGTAATGCCTATTTCAAATAGGTGCGTACACCAGTACAACTCAACTGGTGTTAATAAATAATAATTTTCCATGCACTAGTAATCGCATGTCCGCGCGTTATTATCTTGAACGAACTGTTTTCCACAGATTAATTGCGAATTACACTGGGAAAAGGTAACCGAGAATATAAGCCGTAATTATTAATTAGGATTATCTGATTCTGTAATTTTTAATTTGTCATGCAATTATTCTACTTCCTTTTAGATTGCGACCTTACGAGAGATGTGCAAGTATGAAAAATATAGTTATCAACGAGAAAATGTTATGGGAAGGTGATGTAAGAGAATTAAATTGAAGACACGAGGATTATACCCTTTTTTAAAGGTTATTTACACACCTTCGGCATCGTATTAAATCGAATTCCAATTCGAGAAGTAATTTCGCGTATTTATTACCGCACATTCTACATTCATACAATTAAACATTCGCGTTTTACTATTTCAATTACTAGCCTAGAGATATTTGTAACTTGAAAAGTAGTTCTTGGTTATTACAAGATAGATAAGTACTGTGAAAGCCTGGGGGATTGCAGAAAAGACAAGTAAAACGAGTAAAATGTGGATTGTTAAACATTGATTAATGATTAATAATAAGTGGCTTCGTTTCATAACCTCAAAATTTTGACAATAATATGACGTTTAAATGTCAAAATACGTTTTATTTGTATTGTTTAATAGCCTGAAGCGAGATCATAATAGAAAACAATAATAAAAACGATGAACATTGATCAATGATTAATAATAAGTAGCTTCGTTTCATAACCTCAAAATTTTGACAATAATATGACGTTTAAATGTCAAAATACGGTTTATCTATATTGTTTAATAGTCTGAAGCGAGATCATAATAGAAAACAATAATAAAATCGATAAACATTGATCAATGATTAATAATAAGTAGCTTCGTTTCATAACCTCAAAATTTTGACAATAATATGACGTTTAAATGTCAAAATACGTTTTATTTGTATTGTTTAATAGCCTGAAGCGAAATCATAATAGAAAACAATAATAAAAACGATGAACATTGATCAATGGTTAATAATAAGTAGCTTCGTTTCATAACCTCAAAATTTTGACAATAATATGACGTTTAAATATCAAAATACGTTTTATCTATATTGTTTAACAGTCTGAAGCGAGATCATAATAGAAAACAATAATAAAAACGATGAACATTGATCATTGATTAATAATAAGTAGCTTCGTTTCATAACCTCAAAATTTTGACAATAATATGACGTTTAAATGTCAAAATACGTTTTATCTATATTGTTTAATAGTCTAAAGCGAGATTATAATAGAAAACAATAATAAAAACGATAAACAAATTAATTAGATTAATGGTCTATCAATATTAAAATTAAGCCGGAGCTAAGATAAGAAAGAACGCTTCGGAATTTTAATGATCCCATTCCGGGTTTCGTCACTCTGTGTATTTATAGCACTTCAGTAGTAGTAGTAGTAACATAGAATATAATATTGACTAGCTGTGAGATGGAGAGTTAAGCGGCTGCCACCTTAAAAATGTAATAGCATCGGAATTAAATCCAATTTAAATGTTAGACTCATAATTTCAATAGAGGCGGCTGTTGATCGTTATTTATGGTGTTAGCAATTTATTTTAGTCGAATGATGCTACTAACATTGCGTGATTATATGTCGAGATCCCGATGCTGGTTATACGCCTACGTTTTCAGAGAATATTTGCGTTTATAAATATATAACTGTGAGGAAATTTTCTTTTAATTTTTCACTCGATGCACAACTCAATCGCATAATCGTTAGAACCGTTACCCCAACGTAAAAAGACTCACGCGACTATACTTGGCTGTTAAGTCGTCGTCGGGGTTCTTCTTCTCCTTCATCTTCAGAATGGCCTAACGTTACTGACGGCACTAACAATGCGCCCGTCAATTCGGACAGGCAACAATTAAAGCGCGCTTCGAGTATCGGACACGCTCCATTCAGCCATCGACGGCACGACAGTTGGCCAACCTGACCGTGCAACATGCACAAACAAACCAGCATTCTCGCCATAAATACGGCTACTTTCAATAACTATATATGAGAGAATGGGCACCGAGTCTCTTCACCTGTGTGTGTGTGTGTGTATAATCGTGCATTTGTACATACATACACGTATGCACTTGCGTCGAGGTAGAGGTTATGGACTTGAAATTCGCGGTATTACAAAAAGACCATGTACGGATGGAATTGCTGTTGGTATCCAAACAAAAGTGGTTTACAATCAAGTTTAGTATTGTTATGTATTTATATGTTGCAAAAATCTGGAATGTAGCCAACCTTGTTCCATAAAATAGGTTAAATATATGACATTAATGTCTGTAGTCTATTTTGATCTCCTATT
Source organism: Holotrichia oblita (assembly GCA_023690525.1). Classification (NCBI taxonomy): domain Eukaryota; kingdom Metazoa; phylum Arthropoda; class Insecta; order Coleoptera; family Scarabaeidae; genus Holotrichia; species Holotrichia oblita. Next base: position 96,046,811 of record CM043021.1, on the reverse strand, counting down.
ACATACATATTTGGTTTCATTGGGAATGCTGTTCGGTCTTCATATCTTTTGATTAATTCCCCTATTTTTATTATTGAGGTGGTTCCGCAAGATGCTTAAAAAATGGAGGAATAAATGATAAGGATTGACCTGATTTCGACTAGTTCTGTAAGTATGTCAAAAAGTATCTCAAGATCTCATAATTGCAACTTGAAGAAAGATGATCCTGTCGAGAACAATATTGGAAAAGCACCTATAGTACAGGTCCCACAGCGCAATCTCAAAAGTCATTCTAAGTTCTAAATTCAAAGAAGACCTTCAGGTGAAGGCCTTCTTGAAAGTGCGGTCATAGTCTAGCCATTTTGCAGGATTTTGTCAGTATGAACACAACTCCTTTTAAATGAATTTCTTAAATTAAGATTTTTCGATATCGTGTTCTGAACTGATAACGTTACAGTCAATCGGAGTAACTTTGAATTGCTTTCGCTATACCAGGTGATTCAGTTTGGTATTCACCCAACTGTAGCTTTTTACCTTTAGAAAAAAGTATAACAAACCATATATATTCGTAAATCCTATGGCAAAGCCTATTCGATTCAATTTATCTTTGCAATGACATCTGTCAAACTTTTTTTTTCAAATGACATCCTGTATATTTTTTTGCACCATTTAATAGATATTTTATTTCTACTTCCAAATATGTACCTATCACTATGATAATATAATAAAAAACAATCAGAAAAATAATAAAAGCTTATTCGTATGCGTAATTTTAGCAAAAAAACTTAGTTCATCAAATGCTCGAAATGTGCACCGTTCATCTCAAGACACATTTCTGCCTTATGTAATACCTCCTGAGTACAGACACGCAAAATAACTTCTTGAGTCAACTGATGACATTCATGATTGGAAAAAAAGAGTTGACAGTCACTTTTTTGACAGATGTCATCGTAAAGATAAATTGATCACCTATATATGGTTTGTTATATTTTTTCCCAAAGATAAAAAAGTTACAGGTGGGCGAGTACCAAACTGAATCACCTGGTATTACAATAAATTAAAGGAATTGTAATTTATACATTATATTTATACATTACGTTTTAATATACTTCTGGTAACATTGAACATTGTCTGATGTCGGTTTAAATTTCGGTGATTGAGTATAACTCTTGTAACACTTCCGATTTCTGCCTTAAATTTGTGATGTTACAATCGATTCGAGTTTTGTTCAAAGTTATCTGACGATTCATAGTTACCCCGACTGACTCTAACAATTTTTTTTTAATATTCCATTTTTATCATCCGTTAATCTTAATTTAGACTACGTTGAGGTGCCTTACCTAATATGAACAATGTCTCTAGAAGAATGCCCCACCACCCACCAGAAGATTTTTGCCTCTAGCGTGGTTTACAAGTTCAGTTCTCGTGACTTACTATCGCTCTCGATCCACTTTCGTTCTTGAGGCAATCGAAACTCGGAAGTCTTCATAACAGACACTTTTTAGTGGACACCCCACTCTAGTCGGAATTATACATTTTTTTGGCGATCAGACTTAATTCATCAACTTAAACGTTTCAGAAAAAGCTAAAACAGTGGTCTTGTTCTCTGTTTATCATTTCATTTCCAAATTGTTTGTGTACATTGTTATCTACATATATGTCATATTGTAGCATAAAAACCATGGTCTTTGACCGCGGAAAACAATCGACCACAAGTTATGGCAAGGAAATTTAGACAAACAATAGGAGTTGCACTCTTTTCTTATCTAAAATTGAAGACGCTGTTGCCAGATGCCAAAGGAATGAATTTCCTCATTGTGTTTTTTGAATCCATACGTTGCAATCTTTCTTTCTGGATATTGCATTAGCAAGAGGACATTGTTCTTGCATCGAAGGATCTACTTATCTTTCTATTACCCCGAACAATGTCTTCTTAAGGCTCTTTAGTTTTTAATAAAACTCTTCCTAGCATGGGAATGTTGCTATTTGATGCTCTAGAAGTGGGTCATCCTAGAGATTGTGGCGTGCCCGATTCTAGTGGATGTGTGGTCCCAATCCAAGTCTCGGAGATAGCTGAGGGGGTTGGCTATCCTGAAAAATTTGCTCGTAAACGCTCTGAACATCTTGGCTACATCATAAGCTCTGCTACACTAACTCTCCTCAAGCTGTAGGTCGATAGGTCTTTTGTAAAATTTTCCAAACATCGCTAGTCTAAGAGGAATCATGATAGTTGGGCTCCGTACAGTCATCTTAAAAGGCAAATATCTCCAATATGAAGAATTGAGCTTCTGATAAGGCTTATCGATCGATTTTGAACTTCTTTAGTTCATTAAGGAGACTCGAAAGGCGTTGAGACGTCGATTTCGCTTCGTCTTTAGTCTCAGTGGGACCTGATAGCGTGCTATACAAAATTTTCTTTTTGGGTAAGCAATTCAAGGGTCACTCAGGTCTTTAGAAGGTGCAACTTTCTCCAATTCAATAGGAGGGTGGGAGCATCACGATCTGAAGCTTCTTACGTTGGAGGTAGCTTTTCATATATGTGATTAACGTTCAGATAGGGGTAGGAGGGAGGAAGAGTTGGCTATCCCGAAGCATTTGTTGGTAAACACTCTGAACACCTTGGCACAAAACGCAGCTTGCTCTCTTCAAGCTGTAGGTCGATAGATCTTTTGTAAAATTTTCCAAACATCGCTAGTCTAAGAGGAATCATGATAGTTGGGCTCCGTAAAGTCATCTTAAAAGGCAAATATCTCCAATATGAAGAATTGAGCTTCTGATAAGGCTTATCGATCGATTTTTAATTCCTTTAGTTCATGAAGGAGACTCGAAAGGCGTTGAGACCTCGATTTCGCCTCGTCTTTAGTCTCAGTGGGACATGATAGCGTGCTTTTTGGGTAAGCAATTCAAAGGGCATTCAAGTCTCTAGAAGGTGCAACTCTCTCCAATTCAATAGGGGTGGGAGCATGAAGCTCTGAAGCTTCTTACGTTGGAGGTAGCTTTTCATATATGTGATTAACGTTAAGATAGGGGGAGGAGGGAGGAAGAGTTGGCTATCCTGAAGCATTTGCTGGTAAACACTCTGAACACCTTGGCGCAAAGGCAGCTTGCTCTCTTCAAGCTATAGCTGGGCACCGTAAAGTCATCTTAGAAGGCAAATATCTCCAATATGAAGAATTGATGATTCTTTAGCTCATGAAGGAGACTCGAAAGGTGAGGCCTCGATTTCGCCTCGTCTTTAGCCCCATTGAGGCCGGACAGCATGGTATCCAAAATTTTCTTTTTGTTTTTCTCCAATTCGATAGGGGAGGGTGGGGATATGGAGATCTGAAGCTTCTTACGTTGGAGGTAGCTCTTCATGTGTGATTAACGATTACAGACAGCAGAATAATGAATTTATTATTTGAATACAAATAATTTTTGAACCAATTTAGGTCTATATATGGCAAAAAAGAAACGATATAAACGATATTTCTAAAATCACAAATCAATTCTTGACAGCTCCGAGGATATTCGTGAATTCCAGCTTTTGTCCCTCTCCGTATTATATAAACTAATCCTGCGTCAATCGATTATATTATAGTATAAACCCAGATTTAAATCATTCAGCGTTTAACAATCAACTTCATACGAATCTGTCGTCCATAATCGCGTCACAAATTTACAGCTTCCCATAATTATAATAGAGATTGCCGGCGGTAACTTGTTCCAGCGTCAATCGTGGCGCAAAAGCACGAAAAAGAACGAACGAAAAATGAATAAAAAAGAAAAGAACTCGACTGTGCACGCTCATTTATAGGGGATTATATAACGCGATTATTTCATAAATATAGCCGGCGAAATGCTGCGTTGCAGCTGTTGAACGGAGAGAGATCCAAGCTTTTACGCAAGTGTATCTTGCGCTTGCCTCGGCAAGTCGTGATATTTAGTTAAATGGGAATGAGCGATGAAATATTACTCGTGTACGTATATGCAGAGCACATATTAATAATGTTTATAAAATATTCGCTTTCATTTTAAAACATTGTATATTTCATCTTTAATTGAGGTGATATGCTTAGTATCGATTGCAAAATTTAAATTTTATTCCGTTGAGTTATTTCTCTCTCAATAACAATAAATATTGTGTTACTAATCCAAGACAGGTGATATTTTTATCAGAGATTTTCTCCTTTTCCGGTTCCTACTTCCTGTTTAATTATTCTGACGGCGTCGGTTCAAGTTTGGTGCACTTTTTATTCAAAAGACGCATAAATAATCCTTATCGTTGATCGCAACAAACCACGAAAACGAAGGGAAACGAAATTTACGCTGGTTTTAACACAAAACGGACGTTTCTGTTTTAGCAGGTAATAGGTTAGATATTTTATTAGGCTACATATATGTATGGAGGTACCTGTACGAGAGCCCCATTAAACTCATTAAATGTCTACGCAGTAAAACGTGACGTTTTAGATTAGAGAGGCTGAAAACGCCTAGGTCTACTCGAAATAAACAAGGCATTTCATTGTGGATTTGATAAACACTCATTATTATTATGGAATATTGCAACATTAAGAGATGGTTATTAAGGCTATTAGATCACGAAATTTCAACATCACGTTCGAATATTTTTCTCCGGTTTAAAAATGCATCGTTCCCATGAATTATTAGATAGTATTAAGGTACCATGCAAGCTTGGTATATCTATGTATGTATATACAACTCTAAGTTCAACTTCGTCGGTAAACTAAACTACTAAATTATTTAAAATTACACAAATTACTGTTATTACTTATATATGTACGTAAGGGTATAAATATACTTACCGGTTAGTTAGCTAAGAGAATAATTTAGATTCTTCCAAGAATTAAATATGATTCTATCGGCAGCTTATTTTGTACTTCAGCAGGAGAAAACAAATGTAGGGTTCCTAATTCCTAATTATCTATACCTATCTGTCTATAAAATGCTTTCGAATCTTGTAGGCTTCTGAGAACATAATCGTTATGTAGGATTGAATACACACAGCCACCTTTTAAATCTCCAAAAATTCAGAAACATATTTTATGGCCAAATACTTTTATTACCTTACACTGCTTAGATTGAGTGCAAATTCTAGCATATTTTTGGTCGCCACTTGTCTTTGAATGCTACGGAGCAACTGATGACTATTTTCAGAGTCTTCATTCCTGGGATTACCTCAGGTGGTCACAGATAAGCTTCTTGTTCACTTAAAACGAAATCTTTAAATAAAAATAAAGAATTTCTTCACTTCTGCCTTAAACACTACTGAGCCAAATACCCAGCCATTTTTTGCCAAATTTTAAAAATGAAGCCTCCATTTATAGCTATGAAATGATCAAAACTGAAAACAGATGAAGTAGAAGAGGAAATTATAACTAAAAAGGAGATACCAAAAGTACATATTTAAGAAGTCGTTGCTGAAGCAACTATTAGGGAAATATCTGAAAAAAAAATGGTTTAGAGAAAGAGATGCTTCAAGAACTTAGCTTTGACGAAGTCGACCAATTATCCATAAAGAAGGTAGTTTCTGAAGAATTGGAAGGAGGGGCAGAAGTAATTATAACAGAAACTGTCGAAAATACTCTTAATACCTTAAACCAAACGAATCAAAAGAGGAAATTATAATTAAGAAGCCATCAAAACTAGAAAATATTGCTGAAGAATTAAATTATTGGCGAAGAAATTATTATTTTAAAAAAACATGATTCAATGGAGGTAAAGGAAAATATTGAAAAAGATTAGTTTAGAGAAAGAGAAGTCCCAAGAACCTACTCTTGAAGCAGCAGATCAATTAACTTTATAGAAGGTAGTTGGAAGGAAGTAACCGTGGCAAAAAAAAATAGAACAAGTCGCAGAAATTATTACTAAGAAGCCATCGAAACCAGAAAATATTGCTGAAGAAATTGTAATTAAAAAGGAGAGACCAAAAAAGCCTACTCAAAAAAAACATTGCCCAAGAAACTACTATTAAAAAGGCTGAATCAATGGAGGTGAAAGAAAAATCAGAAAAGATTATTTTAAAGAAAGAGAAGTCCCAAGAACCTATCCATGAAACAGCAGATCAATTAAATTTATAGAAGGTAGTTGGAGGGAAGTAACCATCAGAAAAAAAATCAGAACAAAGTCGCAAAATTATTAATAAGAAGCCATCAAAACCAGAAAATATTGCTGAAGAAATTGTAATTGAAAAGGAAGAACCAAAAAGAATCTATTGATAAAAACCCTGCTGAAGAAACTACTATCAAAAAGGCTGAATCATTAAAAAAAAATCAGAAAAGATTATTTTAGAGAAAGAGAAGCCGGAATCGGACCAAAAAGAAAATTGCAAATAAGAAGCCATTAAAGCCACATAATATTACTGAATAAATGGTTATTAGAAAGGAAAAACGAAAAGAATCTACTGATAAACACATTGCTGAAGAAATTATTAGCAACATCATTATTAAACATCAGAAAAGATTATTTTGGAGAGGGAAAGAGAGACGCCTCAAAATCCTAGATTAAAAAGCTGATCGATTAACCATAAAGTAGGTGGTGGTTGAAGAATCCAAAAAAATGAAAATAATCCTAAAAAGGACAAAAATTTAAAAATTCGAGAATGATAGTATGTAGCGAATTTCTTAAAGCATTGAAGAATCTAACCAATTAAAAAGTTACCAACCCACAATGGCAAACTGTAGTTTTTAAGTTCAAATTAAAAATAAAAAATCTAAAGGGACAACCAAAATTAATGATTGAATTGGAGTTCCTTACTATTGAATAACCCATCCAAGGGAAAGAGACGCCTCAAGAAGTAACTATAACAAAAACTGTCGAAAAGATCCTGAACCAAATGAACCAAAAGAGGAAATTATAATTAAGAATCAATCAGAACCAGAAATTACTCTTAAAAAAAGCATGAATCAATGGAGGTGAAAGAAATATTGGCACATCGGTAAATAGGTCCAAAAGCCTATCATTGAAACAGCTGTTCAATTAACCATAAAGAAGGTCGCTGTTGAAGAATCAAAAAGAGAAACGGAAGCAACTATAAAAGAAACAAATCAAGGCAAAAGTGGAAATTTTAATTAAGAAGCTATCAAAACCAGAAAAGTTCAATGAATAAAATTAATGAAAAATGAGAAACCAAAAGAATCTATTTACATTGTCGAAGAAATTATTATTAAAAAGCTTGATCTAAGGGATGTTAAGTAAACATCAGAAAAGATTATTTAAAAAATAAAGAAACGCTTTAAAAACCTATGATGGCAGAAGTCGATCGATTATCTCTAAAGGAGGTGGTTGCTGAAGAATTGATAGGTTTCAACAATGAAAATTGAGCTTCAAGAAGTTAGCTTTGAAGAAGCCGACCAATTGACCATAAAGAGTAGTTTCTGAAGAACTGGAAAGAGAGGCAGAAGAAATTATAACAGAAACTGTCGAAAACGAATCAAAAGAGGAAATTATAATGAAGAAGCCATCAAAACTAGGAAATCTTGCTGAAGAAGTGTGTAGGTTGTCGAAGAAATTATTATTAAAAGGACATGAATCAATGGAGGTGAAGGAAATATTGAAAAAGATTATTTTAGAAAAATAGGAGTCCCAAGAACTTACTCTTGAAGCAGTCGATTAATTAAACTTAAAGGAGGTAGTTGTCGAAGAATCAAGTGAGAGAGACGAAAGTAGCTAAAGCAAAAAAAAGAAATAGAACAAGAAGCAGAAATTATAACTAAGAAGCCATCGACACCAGAAAATATCGTTGAAGAAATTGCAATTAAAAATCAAAATGGTCTAGTCAAGACAACGTTACCTGAGAAGTTAGAAAAGATTATTTTAGAGAAAGAGAATTATCCGTCTTGAATTATCAGAAAGAGATAGATGCAGAAGTAACTATCACGAAAGAAAAATCACACCAAAGATAAAATTACAAATAAGAAGCCATTAAAACCACAAAATATTACCGAACAAGAAAGGAAAAACCAAAAGAATCTATTGATAAACACATTGCTGAAGAAATTATTATCAACATCATTAAACATCAGAAAAGATTATTTCAGAGAGAGAAAGAGAGACGCCTTCAAAACCTACCATTGAAGAAGCTGACCGATTAACCATAAAGCAAAAAGAAAAAAAAATTACCAACCCACAATGAAGATGCAGATCAAATCACCAACAAAAAGAAAATTATGCCTATTAGCAAACTATAGGAAGTACCACTTAAAGAGAAAAAATCTAAAAGGACAAGAAAAAATTGGATGATACTGTTGGAAAAGGTAAACGAAATGGAGACATTGTTGGGGAAACCCGATCCTTAAGTTTCTTACTATAGAATAAGCTTACCAATTAACCATAAAGAAAGTAGTAGCTGAAGAATTGAAAGGAGAAACAGAAGCAACCGTAACAAAAGCTGCCGAAAAAATCCTAAACCAAATGAATCAAAAGTTGAAATTATAATTAAGAAGCCATCAAAAGCAGAAATTAATTTGAAAAATAACATGAATTAATTGAGGTGGAGGATATATGTTTATTTTACAGAAAATACAATTTTGGACAAAAATAAGTCGTAAGAACCTATGCAGCCAATCAATTAACCATAAAGAAGGTAGCCGATCGATTAACTATAAAAGAAATGGTTGCTGGAGAATTGATAAGTTCCAACAATGTAAGTTGAAATCCGAATTATCTGAAGACATAGCAATCAAAAAAGAAAAAGGACAAATTGACAACCTACGATACTGTTGATCAAAGCACCATTAAAAAATTGTTCAATTGGCTCCAATGCCCATTCACAAAGGGAAGAAATTTCAATGTTGTATGCAGAAGAACCTGGACAGAAACCCAAAAACAGGAGACGAGAGATTGAAGAGGAAGCTGGTTGAATTATTGAAGAAATTAATGATGGTGGCACTGTGAACTTTAGAATTTTTTTGGGTGAACTTTAGAATTTTAAAAGCATCTGGAAGATTTGGAACTTCCCTAATCCTGTCGTTGAGGTGCTTCACCAATAAATTAATAGTTGTAACAGTTTTCGAAAAAAAAAAAAAATTTCAAGCTCCAATTCAGCATCCAATTAAACAAATAATTACATACCATCCTCGAATACCATCATCCTTTATTATTTAGTTGAAATATTAGAAGATTATCATCAATAATTCGCGTCGGCTATGACTTTAACTGAATGACCTTAACGTATGGCACACAAAGTACCATATAATTATGTAATAAACGTTATGGTTGTTTATTAACAATTACCGCACACAACACAGACGTTAACTATCGAATTTGTAATATACAAGAGTAGGTACATCTCCGCTAACGACCGATAATTAATTTACGTAGCGTTGCGTAATAGGACAGGATAAAGCCAACGGAGCATATTTACTGGGACAGATGCGAACTTTATTTCAATGACAGGCAGCTCTAACGCACGAGCTCGTCCATGCAATATACTTTAAAAATTCCACTACGCGACGCATACACCAGGATTTTCGCAGCTTGTACTTGACCTAGCGTCTGCACATAGTTAGCCTGAGAGCAATGCACCCAGTTCATTGCGAGTATGTAGTACCACCAGTTACGTACGTACTGTGCTGTGTTGTGTTGTGTACGGGTACGCTTCTTGACGTTGCGTCGATATCTCTTCGATAGGATGAACTTCTGTTTTGTTTTATTGAATTTTCGAAATGTTCGTAGGGAATTTACCGAACTCAAAGCACTCATGACTTTAAACATATTATTAATTTATCAATGTAACATCTTTGATGGGATTTTTTATCCATATTCGATAGCCGTAATTTTTTGATACAACTTTTCAGGAACTACAACCTATGTCCTGCCACAGTCACTCGGCGTGGAGACGCTTTATAAGCCAGTCACTGTATACTGGGTTAGGATGGTGCTTATCTGGTTTAGAAAGGAGCTTATCCGCTTTAGAAAGGAGCTTAGCTGAGTTAGAAAGCGGTTTAGATGATTTGGAATTCTGGTTTAGAGCTTGTTATGAGAGCAGTTCGAAACTAGTTAAGCTGGTTATCTCGTCTAGAAAGTACTAGAAAGTGGCTTAGAAAGTACGAGGGAGCGTTTTTATATTCGCGGAATGGGGGATAAGGGGTGGAAATAAAAAAAAACCAAATTATTTTTATTTTTCAATATATTCACCTGCAAGACGGATACATTTTTCACATCTTTCAATTAATTTATTTATAGGTACCCTCATAAAAAATGTTTTATCTTTATCTGCAAAATACGCCGAAACTGCCTCCTTGACTTCATCTTCGGCAGTAAATTTTTTACCCCGCAGCTGTTTTTTTATTTTCGGAAACAGATAATAATCACTCGGGGCCAGGTCTGGGCTGTAGGGTGGGTGATTCACAATTTCGAAGCCCACCTTATGCAGGGCAGCTAACGCAACGCGGCTCTTGTGGACGGGCGCATTGTCGTGCAAAAGCAGCACTCCTTTCGTCAATTTTCCCCGTCTTTTCTCTTTAGTGGCTTCTTTTAGTCGCTCTAATATTGAAGCGTAATATTCTCCGCTTATAGAAGCACCTTTATCTTTATAATCAATCAACAATATTCCTTCCGAGTCTCAAAATACCGTTGCCATGAGTTTCCCAGCTGATTGTGACACTTTAAATTTCTTGGGAGGTGCTGTGCCCGTTTTATGCCACTGCATGGAGTCTTGTTTGGACTCAGGTTCATAATGATGTACCCAAGATTCGTCTCCAGTAACAATTCGACTCAATACACCATCCTTGTCTTCATTACAGAGTTCCAAAAATGCACGCGAACACTCTACGCGCTGTTGTTTTTGCGGCGGCGTGAGCATTCTCGGCACCCATCTTGCGCTGACCTTAGACATGCCGAGATGATCGTGTAGGATTTTAAAAATTGTTATATCGGATACTCCAACCATTTCTGCGAGTTGTTTCTTCTCTAGTCGAGCATCTTCGAGTACAATTTTTTCAACTTTTTGGATAAGTGCTGGCGTGGTCACCTCAATGCTCCTGCCCGGCCTCGGGTCGTCTTCAAGGGATTCCCTTCCTTGTTTAAATAAACTATGCCACTTGTACACCATGGATTTTCCTGGACAAGAGTCGCCGTAAACCAATGACATCTCTTTCATTATGGTCGCGACTGATTTTCCTTGCCTGGTAAGGAGCTTCATAACGGCACGATATTCGATTTTTTCCATATTTCACTTTTCACTCGTGATTATGTTACTTGGTTGACGATAGCTCAAAGACTAACTGTCTAATAACAATGAAACTTCGTATTTCTACTAATTATGAGTCGTTGCACAGGCCACGCCCCCAATGCGCCTAATCACCCCTACGACCCGCTCATTCCGCGAATATAAAAACGCTTCCTTTAGAGCTGGTTATGAAGGCAGTTGGCTTAGAGCTGGTTATTAAAGCGGTTCGAAATAGCTAAGCTGCTAATATGACTTAGAAAACAGCTTACCTGGTGATGAGAGCTGTTCGAAACTAGTTAACATCATTCTAAAAATAGATCTAATTTATTGGTATATTAGAATTATCTTCACAAATTAATTAAAGATCAATAAACTTGATTTTATTTTCAACAAAATAGTCATCCGTCTAATTTTCTTGTATCCAATAGTAGTGTTGTTTAAAGCTCTTCAATTCGATTAAGAAACAAGCAGCAGTTGCACGGTGACGAAATCTAAGAAATTTCCTTGCATATATAGTTGATCTAGCACCGCGCAGTCAAGAGTCAAGATTAATAATAAAGTTACACGTATTTATGAACCATCAACACTCAAATCGAGTCCAACGGCAGATACTGGATGTACGCCCACGGATCTCCGCTTTAGTAAAGAAACCGTACGTAAATATACATACATATGTGTAGTCGAAATGACCAGGAATAAATTGCTAACGCAGCCGTCATCTTCCTCTCCGTTTTTTCTTCTTCTTTATCTTCTTTTTTTTTCCTCGTTTGATTTGTTGCACGGCATAAGCTGTTGCGTTTGTTGCTTTCGTTTTTTTCTCTCTTTTGGTTTCGAAGACGTAATGACTGACACTCCGATGTATCGCCATTCCGGCTAGCATTTTTAATTAAGTAATTATTTAAATTAAGAGTGAACGGAACCGATTTTATTTGGTGTGGCTATGCGATGTGAACATTTAATGATTTTGTTTCTTATATGTATAGATATAGGTAGTATAGATAGAATATTGTTTTCAATTTAAAAATTGTATTAAAATTATCAAATTTTTAATTTTTTTTTACGAACTAGCGTTTAAGAGGATAAAAGTTTATGATTCCGACTCCAAACCTAACAGAAAATCTTCCCAATGAAGCTAACAGAAAACTTTGACTTCTTCTACATCGAATTTTCTACTGAAACAATTGAATTTTGAATAATGTTCTCTGATCCACGAATAGAGACTAAAACTAAAAAGAAAAAAAAATCTGTCTGGCTTTGAAAGTAGATTTCAACCATCCGTTTGAGGTGGACATTACTTTTGCAACAACAATCATCTGGACTGCATGCAGTAACCGAGGACAAATCCTGCTTCTCAAGTTATTTAATACAGTCACTTATATAATTCCAATTGGCTCTTAAAAATGTCAAATTATTTTGAAATTCTATTTCTTTTAGTACTGCCTGACAGTCTTGTATTGCATGCTAAATTTTCCATCTTGTTAGAACAGGTTGGATGAGGAGGTTGGTAATAGGGTGTTGGTTTCAGCGATTCGATTTAGTTCGTGAGCTAAGCAAGTGCAATGAATTAGATTCGGATAAAAAATTTTCATATTAGATGCAGCTTTTACCATGTAATGCCTCTGCGTTTGACAATATGAGCAAAATTTTATCACACGAACAACTTTAATATAACTAAAGGAATTGTAGATTCGACACAAATCAAATCACAGTAAACAGGATAAAGAAGTTGGCACCACAAAGTGGTCGAAAATCTACAAAAATAACGGGAGAGATTGACAATTTGCAATTATTCTTATAATGCTTTAGAAAAGTTCTGAAACGGTTAGTGAAAATTTAAAAATTAAACTTGGCTATTGCTCGCTTTGCAACCCGAATTTCTGAAGGAGTTAAGACTTTTGTGCAACTTCTAAACCAGGGATTCCCAAAGTGGTCGAAATAAACGAAAACTGATTTTGGGAGTCGTCGAGGTCTAAAAATCGACCCCTATTAATTAACACAAGTTCTTATACTATAACTTGTTATAAGAATGATTAATATTTTAATAGGAGGTATCATTGTTGTATTAAAAAAAAACACTCAGGTTGTACAAGATGAAAATCATGGCAAGTCAGTAAGGGTGGACAAGTCTTTCAGGTACGTTTCGACTTGCACTTAGGTTGAAAGTTCATTTGCGTTTTGAAATTCGTTGGAGCTTGAATGATAATACACTCATCTACTACTTAATTTATTTCAAAAGATTACAGAGGAGATGGGGGCCTGAGGTATTAGTTCATTTTGGAACAGGGGTTTCTTGCCCAAAATAGTTTGGGAATCCCTGCCCTAGACGAAGCTTCAGCCATCCCAATTCAAAATTTTTAAATTAAAACCACTATCATGTGATACATTTATTGAGAGCGCCATAAAAGCAGATCCGCTAAGTTGGGGTCAAAAATCCTCAAAAAGCGATCTAGATTTACCACTTTTCGTTTAGGCTACAACCACTATACTCAAACTTTGAAATATAGAAATTTTGTTCATTTGATATGATTGACCATGATTGGACCATGTTTGACCAGCAAATAATTCTTTTGAAAACTTAATGTTTTGTTGATTGTTGTAGATTTACACATTAAAACTAGATACAATGTCTTGCCTTGAACCTGTGGACTAACAAAAAAATCAGCTTAAGCTGAGGCCTTGTATTTCTCCTGACCGATTATTACAGAAAATTCAAACACTGACTGTTGTTGTTAACAAATTTAGATCTTTCTGTCTTTCTCCCCACTACCAGGATACCTTTTCGGTTTTTCTCTTTCTGAGAAGCTATTGGGAATTATAAATGGCCTCCAATAAAGTTAAATACAAATTTATAATCATTCTTTACAATTGACTAGAAAATTTCAAATTAAAATGAATAGAATAATTAGTTATATGGTTGAACTCAAGGTTAAACAGAATAGTTTCGAAAGATAAATGTAATTAATTAATCTTGTCTGCATTAGTAAAGAGGTATTGAAGAACATGGCCAATTTTAAAAACCATTGAAGGGTTTCATGCAAGAAATCCCCAAGTTGTTTTCAGCTATTTTAAGGTAATGAAGTTTTTCATTTGTATTGTAGCCTAGAAATATCTTTAATGGATATATCTTTAATGAAATTCTTTCATATAAACATACATGAACTTATTTTACACAACTTTGTAGAACTAACAAAACTTTTTCGTAGTCTTCGGTATCAGAGTCTTGTTCTCCTTCTTGATTTTCCTTCTTTTGAAACTCTTCATCAAGTGTGAGCACTAGAAACTTAACATTTTCCAACTTATCTGGCTTTAGCTTCAAGAATTTTTGGTATGCTGGATTAGGTAGATTATTTTCAGTTTATCTTTGATGTCCTGCTGTGTATAAATGAAAAGGAGGATAGTATCCTGTCATACTATCTCTTATTTGAGGTTTTTCGGTGGTAGAAGATATGACAGATCGCTACTGGACGTCACATATAAACTATTTGCAATACTATTAAAGCACAGACTGGAAGAATACGCGGAAAGAGAGGTAGGAGATTACCAGGGAGGTTTCAGAAAAGGTAGATCAACAACGGACAAAGTGGTTATGCTAAAACAAATTTTAACAGGGTGTTACGAGCAGAATATTCCTGCAAAAATGCTCTTCATAGATTTCAAGGAGCATACGACAGCATAAACAGAGCAGAATTAATAAATACACTAAATAGCTTCCTAATACCATCCAAATTAGTGAATCTTATAAGAATGACGCTACAAAATACAAGCAGTGCAGTGAAATATAAGTAAAACTTTCACAACGGAGAAAGGACTTCGCCAAGGAGACCCACTGTCGACTACCATGTTCAATCTGGTGCTAGAACAAATAATAAGGAAGAGTGGAATTAACCACGATGGGACCCTATTTAACAAAAGCCATCAATGCCTCGCATATGCCGATGACTTGGTACTTCTCGCAACAAGCAGGAAAGAACTGGAAAATATTACAAAGCGATTGATTAGAACGGCAAAAGTTTTTGAATTGGAAGTGAACTTTGGAAAAACAAAATTTATGGAACTGAAGAACAGTACAGGAAGCAACAGGGAACAAAATCTGCAAGTGCAAACACATTCGAACAATGTATGCGAGTTTGAAGAAGTGAAGGACTACATGTACTTAGGGATATTGATGACGAATAAATGCGAAATAGATCTGCGGATAGCAAAGTGCAATAACTGTCTACGAGGGCTTGACAAAGTGCTGAAATCAAAGGAAGTGGCAAGAACAACGAAAATAAGAATTTATAAAACAGTCATACGACCAACATTAATATATGGTTGTGAGACATGGATCCTGAATCAGAAAAATCGGCAAAAGTTAGACATACAGGAGAGGAAAATACTAAGAAGAATTTTTGGGGGAAAGAATACGGAGCTAGGATGGGAAAGAAGAATGAATGCAGAATTGTATGAACTGTTCGGAGAAAAACCGATTGGACAAATTGTGAAGGAGAGAAGGCTGCAATGGCTGGGTCACCTCGCAAGGATGAAGGCTAACAGAAGTGTGAAAGACGTAGCTTGGAAGAAACCGGAAGGAAGGAGGAAAAGTGGTAGACCAAGGAAAAGATGGAGGGACGAAATAGAAGAAGATCTGAAAGAGAAGAATATCCGGAACTGGAGAGACGTAGCAAAGAACAGAAAGGAATGGAGAAGAGTCACACAGCTCTAGGCCTTAAAGGCCTGTCCACATGCTGTACATATAGAATAATTGGTTATATGGTTGAACTGAAGGTTTAACAGAATAGTTTCGAAAGATAAATGTAATAAAATGGCATTATGTTTGTTTAAAATTCTAAACGTTTTGAGTAATAACTAGAAAACTAAACACTTAACAATAGTCGCAAAAAAAATTAATGAATCTTGTCTGCATTAGTAAAGAGGTATTGAAGAACATGGCCAATTTTGAAAACCATTGAAAGGTTTCATGCAAGAAATCCCCAAGTTGTTTTCAGCTATTTTAAGATAATGAAGTTTTTCATTTGTATTGTAGCCTGGAAATATCTTTAATGAAATTCTTTCATATAAACATACATGAACTTATTTTACATAACTTTGTAGAACTAACAAAACTTTTTCGTAGTCTTCGGTATCAGAGTCTTGTTCTCCTTCTTGATTTTTCTTCTTTTGAAACTCTTCATCAAGTGTGAGCAGCTAGAAACTTAACATTTTCCAACCTATCTGGCTTTAGCTTCAAGAATTTTTGGTATGCTGGATTAGGTAGATTATTTTCAGTTTATCTTTGATGTCCTGCTGTGTATAAATGAAAAGGAGGATAGTATCCTGTCATACTATCTCTTGATATGGCAGGAATAGATAGTTTTATTTTAGCTGCATAGAACAACATAGAGTCCAACACTTTCAGGACCACAAATTCTATTAGAAATGTTGCTATATTTTGTTAGTAGGGTATGTTCTAGTATCACGATTTCAAAAGGATCTTTGGAACGAGATTTAAATAATAATTTCCTCTTTTCAGCCTCCTCTTCTCAATGAGCGCAAAGCAGCGATCAACTGGCATCATTGAATGTCCGGGTATTGGGTAATATATAAAAATAATTTTGAATATCCCAGAAGAACAGAGAGAATCCAAATAAGTAAAATAATAGTCTAAGGATGTTATTACTTCGTCAAATATCAACTGTAGTAATAGATTGGTCTATCTCTTCTTTACCAGATGACGTACACAATACAAACTTGTCAAAATGTCACTTAGGGACTTCTTGCATGAAATCCTTCGATGAATTAATTATTTCATTTGTTATGCCTAGTCCTAGTCTATTATTTTAAGTGAGGATTAGTCATCAGTATTTCCAGGATTTTCCATATTACAAATCAATCCTTAAACGCGAAATAATATTGAACCGGAATAATTTAGATAATAGCCAACTGTGTCTTTAAGAGCAAGAAAATATTAAAATGCCTCTAATTGTTTGTTTAACAAAATCGCCACAGAAAATTGGAGGGGAAGGGGTGGGGTGGACGTGAGGGTATATTAAATACAATAAAAAATAAATTACACAGATTAATAGGGGATACAGCTGCCTTAGAACTGTTTCTTGTCACTTGTTGGCCAAATTCAGTAATGAAGTATTTAGATGGCTTTAAAGAAAATTGAGATATTTCAGTTTTTTTCTTCAAATATCTACGAAGCCGTTAACTTTTACTGAAACACAAAGCACGACAACAGTCCTCGTTTTATCGGGGAAACCTTCATTCTCATACAAGATAATGGCCGTCCACACAGTGCAGTTTCCGTAAGGCATTACTTGCAAGAACTTGAAATACGAGTTATGGACTGGCCGGCGCGCAGCCCGGACTTGAATCCAATTGAACACCTGTGGGATGAATTCAAAAGGAAAATTCGGGCTAGATATCCTGCACCAGTTACGAAAGCTGAACGTCAAGCAGCACTTACCGAAGAGTGGGATGCTATCCCGCAAGACAGCGCGATTAAACTTATTCATTCCATGAACAACCGTTTACAAGCGGTCATTAGGGCTAGGGGCGGTAACACTAAATATTGATAATGTTTTTTGAAAATTAAAATAAAAATGTACTTGATATTACCTAGTCTATTCTTTTAAGTTTTTCGCGTCTGTTTTGAAGTTTTAGCATCCTAAAACAACTTTATTTTTTCAAAGAAAAAGAAATATAACTTAAAAGAATGTGCACTCATTTTTATGTTAAGATACTGAACTTAAAGGTTTGAAAAGCAAAACTGGAATTCATGTTATATTTTTGAGTCGATTTTTTTGCTCCCGAGTGTATTATTCAAACGACGTTCATAGTTGTTGATGTTGTTTTGTCAAGTCTGTTTTGTTTGTATTAATGTTGTAAATATTAACTTTAGCGCTAATTTTGTTTTATTTTATTGACATACAAGCGGAAATATATCAGCAGATTCCAAATTATATGATAAGACATATCATTAATAAATATTATTGTTAGAATTTTTAAAATTCCTTTCTCGAATATAATATTGTTTAAATTTCTAGTATTATTGAAAGTGAATAAAGAAAATCGGAATCTCATCTAATAAAACCGCATCGTGCAAGTTGTATTACAAACACATCGCGAACCCGCTCACCCGTCACAAAGAACTGGATAATGTACCATTTTGTTTTCGTTACAATTCAGTGGATGCGTACGTTTTGCGACGGCCTTCCATACGATTTATCATTAAAGCATTTATTTCATCCCATCCGCCGGCCTACAAACCATCGTACATGCATCGCACGGCACTGAATACCACGAAAAGAAGAACAGAACGGTGAAGTCAGAATGAACCTATATGATATACGGTTAAGATAAAGGAAAACCAGCGTTCGTTGTCGGGTTTTTAACATTTTAACGAGACTTGATGAAGCGTAAGGGGCGTGTTCCCCTTTCCGTATGTTCGTGTATCTTTTCCACCGGGCGTTTTACTTGTAATACGTACACACACACATCGCATTTATTGTAAGATGCGCATACATACATAGAACGCGTATATTGGATATGAAAAGCCGGACAAGCTATAAGGTATGTTAGTTTCAGAGATACGAATGCTGGATAAACGGTGACTGTGTAAAAGGTTAGGGTCTCTTCGGCTTATTACGCTCTTAAAATATGTGAAGGGAATTGTGTTGTGAGAATTATCGATGACATTAAGAGATGATCGAAATAATTGCAACGCTCTGCGGTTACAATCGCGATGGTTAAACGTGTTGATCCATGTAGGTATTTAGACAATTATTCGAGATAATTGTATGGATTGATCTACGTGGAAGGATAAACCGAAAATGTGTTAAAAATCTTTAAAGGTGATCAGTCAATTGAATGTCAAACACACAATATAAAAGACCAGTTGCAGAGTACACCTCAAAAATGTATAAATCACAAGAGGATAGTATCTAAATTATTGTTCCTGATTACATTCCTCCAAGAATCCTTCCACCCTAAACTAAAGAGAGTTCTGATTGTCCTCCTTTGCAATAGAAAAATATGATTTGCATCATCCTAGAATAGAAGTCACCAGAGCAGCATGACCTTACTCCAAAATCATTATATGATCCTTTCTGGTTAACTTAGGCTACACTTGCTCAACATATTTCAAGTCCTCATCAATAGAAAGGCCAAACAATCTAGATGCACTACTGAATTCAATAGCTGAGCCAATGAAATTAAAATGAGATGTGTTATATTTTATCTTCTTAAAGAATAAGATGCATTTTGTTTGATTCACATTCTCAATGAGTTTCTTTGTTCCCAACCTCCTGCAATTGACGTAAGCTGTTGTAGAAATTGTACCATGGTTTCAAACTCTAACCGTACATAAGTTTTAAAGCACACATCATAATGAGACAGTTGCCTGAGTGGTGTTGAACACGCTTAAAGACTGTCAATGAGATTTAAATGAGCAAAAAATGTTGATAGGTGGGCAAGCTCGTCAATGGAGTCGTTGGTCTGGTGGTTAGCTGGTCGGTGGGCTGCTGACCCAAACTCGTCGAGTTTCTTCGTATTGCTTCCCAACCATGTCAACACTTTCATGTTTGAGGTCTTATTTATCAAGCAACTTGGCACTACCAATGTTTAATCAGTAATGCATGCTTTAGAAAAGTGTTACAGTCAACACTGACAGAGCATATGGCTTGTTTCTTTTGTATTGGGTTTGGAGTTTTGTACAGTTTAGTATCGAGGAGAAACCAAGCCTTCACTTCTCACAAATTTGGATTGAATGTTTCCACTTTCGACCTCACATCATCAGCCCAAATTAAAAGCTATTTTAATAGCTCCTTTAGCACAGCCCAAAAAGTTAAAGGAAGCAAAAAAATAAAACAAACACAATCAACACCAGGTTATATAATAGAAATTTGTGGGAACTGGATCTTTGGCTTCTTATTATCCTATCTTGCCTTTTCAGAGTATTGGACATATTAGCACAAATTCTGTCTTTCTATGGTATGTAGGAGGTGTTCAAAAAGAAAGTTTGAATTTGATTGGTTCAATGTATCTATAAACGCAAACGATAGCCCTGCTTTTAAGAATTTAATCACTATGCGATAGATCCATTCAGTAGCTTCATTTTTTTGTGCTTTTTTATCAAAAAATTATTTTCCAACAGACAAAGGTAATGCTCTCTTCATCTATTAATCATTGATTTTATAACAGCTATAAACAGGACATGTGATAGAGAGGATTGAAACCAAAATATCTTTAGAATGAGGTAGAGGTTGCAGATTTTTGCTCTTACATTCTCCACCTTTATCTTTAACTCATTGATGAGCTTTAACCTCTCTTGTGCTGAGAACTAAAGTCTCTCAGAGGCCAACCCCCGAAAATTTCGTTTAAATTTACTTTATGGGCTGAGATGTTGGCACAAGAAATACTTTTTTTGAAGATGAAAGCAGACGCATATCTACCGTTAATTTAGAGCATTTTGTGGAGAGGTTGGCCAATTTTATGGTACCTGAACTGGTAAAACTATCTTGTTTATAACCAAAGAACAGGGTTTCTCAACAGAACAAAGCAATCTTAGACACTTTTAACATGTTTCTGGCAGTTTGTGCAATTTTCTTTCATAAATTTGATCTTCAAGGGAGGTGATATCAATTGGCACAGTCTTAATTCGACTCCTCAAGACTTTTTCTTGATGGGGATATTTCAGGTCGAGAGTTTGATTTCTCTTGAACACTTAAAAGAAATGATCTGACACTAACTGGCAGCTGTTTCGGAGACAAATGTTTAGAAACCGTTATTAGATAGATGGGGGTGGGCATGTGATGATGATGAAAGCAGACGCATATCTACCGTTAATTTAGAGCATTATATGGAGAGGTTGGCCAATTTTATGGTGCCTGAACTGGTAAAACTATCTTGGTTATAACCAAAGAACAGGGTTTCTCAGCAGAACAAAGCAATCTTAGACACTTCTAACATGTTTCTGGCAGTTTGTGCAATTTTCTTTCATAAATTTGATCTTCAAGGGAGGTGATATCCATTGGCTTCCTTGATTCAGTCTTGATTCGTTTCCTCAATACTTTTTCTTGATGGGGATATTTCAGATCGAGAGTTTGATTTCTCTTAAACACCTAAAAGAAATGATCTGACACTAACTGGCAGCTGTTTCGGAGACAAATGTTTAGAAACCGTTATTCGGAAGATGGGGGTGGGCTTGTGATGATGATGAAAGCAGACGCATATCTATCGTTAATTTAGAGCATTATATCGAGAGATTGGCCAATTTTATGGTGCCTGAACTGGTAAAACTATCTTGGTTATAACCAAAGAACAGGGTTTCTCAGCAGAACAAAGCAATCTTAGACACTTCAAACATGTTTCTGGTAGTTCGTGAAAATTTCTCTCACAAATTTGATCTTCAAGGGAGGTGATATCAATTGGCACAGTCTTAATTGGACTCCTCAAGACTTTTTCTTGATGGGGATATTTCAGGTCGAGAGCTTGATTTCTCTTGAACACTTAAAAGAAATGAAATGACACTAACTGGCAGCTGTTTCGGAGACAAATGTTTAGAAACCGTTATTAGATAGATGGGGGTGGGCATGTGATGATGATGAAAGCAGACGCATATCTACCGTTAATTTAGAGCATTATATGGAGAGGTTGGCCAATTTTATGGTGCCTGAACTGGTAAAACTATCTTGGTTATAACCAAAGAACAGGGTTTCTCAGCAGAACAAAGCAATCTTAGACACTTCAAACATGTTTCTGGTAGTTCGTGAAAATTTCTCGCACAAATTTGATCTTCAAGGGAGGTGATATCAAATTGGCTTCCTTGATGCAGTCTTGATTCGACTCCTCAAGACTTTTTCTTGATGGGGATATTTCAGATCGAGAGTTTGATTTCTCTTGAACACTTAAAAGAAATGATCTGACACTAACTGGCAGCTGTTTCGGAGACAAATGTTTAGAAACCGTTATTAGGAAGATGGGGGTGGGCTTGTGATGATGATGAAAGCAGACGCATATCTACCGTTAATTTAGAGCATTATATGGAGAGGTTGGCCAATTTTATGGTGCATGAACTGGTAAAACTATCTTGGTTATAGCCAAAGAACAGGGTTTCTCAACAGAACAAAGCAATCTTAGACACTTCTAACATGTTTCCGGCAGTTTGTGCAATTTTCTTTCATAAATTTGATCTTCAAGGGAGGTGATATCAATTGGCACAGTCTTAATTCGACTCCTCAAGACTTTTTCTTGATGGGGATATTTCAGGTGGAGAGAGTTTGATTTCTCTTGAACACTTAAAAGAAATGATCTGACACTAACTGGCAGTTGTTTCGGAGACAAATGTTTAGAAACCGTTATTAGGAAGATGGGGGTGGGCTTGTGATGATGATGAAAGCAGACGCATATCTACCGTTAATTTAGAGCATTATATGGAGAGGTTGGCCAATTTTATGGTGCCTGAACTGGTAAAACTATCTTGGTTATAACCAAAGAACAGGGTTTCTCAATAGGACAAAGCAATCTTAGACACTTCAAACATGTTTCTGGTAGTTCGTGAGAATTTCTCTCACAAATTTGATCTTCAAGGGAGGTGATATCAATTGGCTTCCTTGATGCAGTCTTAATTCGACTCCTCAAGACTTTTTCTTGATGGGGATATTTCAGGCCGAGAGTTTGATTTCTCTGGTACAGTTAAAAGAAATTATCTGACACCAACTGGCAGTTGTTTCAGAGACGAATATTTAGAAACTGTACTTAGGAAGAAATGCCAAACAAAAGAGACTAGAATATGGTCGTCGTTAATCGATAATTCGAGCTTTGATGGAGGATTACCAGTACTTTGGACAGACACCGTCAAATTCGAATAGGAGTTTGTTTGCAAAAGGGCTGGAGGTGGCCTTGCAACCAAATATGTAGTAACTTTGTGCACACACATTTGTCAATAGATCTATGCAAGGGTCTTAACATACTCTTAAATTAAATTAACCTTAGTAGTACTTGTATATTGGGGTACCACAAGGATCAGTTTTGGGTCCCCTTCCTTTGCTAATTTATTATGTTCGTTTTTATTTTAATAAACACTAATTTTTGTGCCTCAAATAAATAAAACAAAATTATAAACTGAAAAAATCCAGATTTTATTACCAATCTATTTTCATATTATGTACAGAAAATTTATCATTATTTAAAACCAGTTTCGATCGTGGCAAAAAAATGCAGCATATAAACAAAAGGAAACCGCAGTTTTGACTGTCTTAATGATACACTGCCGATAACGATATAAAAAAGTAAAAAAAAAAAGAGTAATAAATCGCATCTTTAAGAAAGATCTTAGAAAAAAATAAATATTCGTTATATAAAAAATATATATAAAATCCGTCTACTTATATATAACATATTTATAAATATTTACATCCTTAAAAATCTAACGGAAGGATACGAATTGGTTCAGATATTTATACAAAAATTAAAACAAAGTTATAATACAATTGATTTTGTTCCATTTTCATATCATATATACATCAATCAATGTTAGACTCCCACCATATTTCCCTCCTTTTACTTTCATAAAAATATTGGACAAGAGAAAAGGCTCGAGTTACGTCGATAGGGGTTATTATTCAAAACACTCACCAGACACTTTCATGCTTCGCAATTTTTTTTTTACAACCTTCACTTCTATTTTAACACTAAAAAAAGCACCCCCTTTTCGTTTACATATCACATAAATATAATTTAAAATAAAATTGCACACTTTTGCAATTATTATCGATTTTTTTTTTTAATTTTAATTTAGTATCACAATATTACTATTCACTAAATATGAATCGCTACCGTTCTTTGAGTACCACCAGCACCACCACCACCGCTACCTCCACCACTATTAGCACCACCTCCTGCATTAGGAGGTTGTCCCCGCGGTGTTCCTCCATGTCTATGGACGTGGTGATGAACGTGAGGTCCCCTGGAAGAACCTCTTCTCCTATGATTGTTGGGCACGTCCGGTAGAGCGAATTTAAGTTTTTCCCAAAATAATTTATCACCCCATTGGAAATAAACGTTAGTTTTTAAATAGAGTCGGATATCGGGGTCTAAATCCTTTTGGGGAACTTCACCTAAAAGCACTACGATAAGGCGTCTGCGTCTATCGCGGAGAACTTGGTGATGGGCGGATTTAAATTCGAACCTGCACCATTCAGACTTAATAAAATTCTCTGATAGGATCATTATCGTCCTCCTGGAGGATTCGACGGCTTGCACTATGGTGTCGGCGAGGAAAGCACCGACTGGGAAGTCTCTATAATGCAAACATAATTTGTAATTGGGTTCCAAAGCTGGGGCTAGAACTTCAGCGACCCAAGCCTCATCTTTGGAACTGTAACTGATGAACGCGTCGAAGAGTTTATCATCGCGATCTAGATCGGTGGCGTTGTGAAAGAGTCTAACTCCGAATTTCGAATGGAACCACACCCTTACTTCTTGACGAAAAATAAATAAAAATAAGATTATGGTGAGGATTACCGCAAACACCACTAAAGTTATCCCCAACAGCACCATATAATCTTGAATCGCTTGTCTTTTTAACACGGTTTTAGTCGCTGTTAGATTACCGTTAATGCTATTGTCTATATTAGCGGCACCTGTACAGATAGTTTCGTTATCGTAAGCGATATAGAAGCCTAATTCCGAATTGTCACTGTAAACTGAGTCACTATAAGAGTCAACATCCGTTAAATTATAAACACAACGGACATTCCTGATATCGAAAACCGTATCACCTTTCACCATCCATTCGCGTAATTTCTCCGTAAATTCGCACTCGCAAGACCATGGGTTAAAAGCTAAACTCACTTTAGTTAAAGTTAACGGTAATTTCCACACATCGTATATTGTAAGACGATTATGATCGAGGTACAAAACTCTCAACCAGCTCAAAGCGATGAATGTCGAGTTATTAATGACCGCTATCCTGTTGTGTTGTAAATGAATCTCTCTTAAACTTTCTAAACCTTCAAATTCGTACCCTTTAAGCTCGGTTAAATGATTCTCATCCAAATGCAACTCTTCTAAATTCCTCAAACCATTAAAAGTCCTATTTTCAATACTTTCGATATTAGAATTGTTTAGGAATAAGATTTTTAATTTTTTTCTCCCGATTAAAGCATGGGAACCCATGGTTCTTAAATCGTTCCCATCAAGATATAATTGGGTGGCATCCATAGGGACTTGTTGTGGTAATTTTTCGATGTAACCTCGCGAAGAACAATCTACAACATTAGCGGACCAAGACTCGTCTCTATAACAGGTGCAATTTTTCGGGCAAGTCATTTCACAGTCGCAAGCATCGAAATCACAACAATGACAAACAGGGAAACAATGGGTGTCGTAACTGCATAAAAATTGGTAGGGTGTGGCCTCTACTAGAGGGACGTAGGTTTTTCCCCTGTTATATAAAAGTTGGCAATATATACTTTCCAAATCCACCAGTTTAGGTTTGCTTCTCGATCGATTCTCAGTATTGAATTTTTGCAACCAATCCATGGTACAATCGCATTTATAAGGGTTCCCTCCGATGTGGAATTCTGGTAAGACCTTATCAGCTGGGATATCGGATATTCGCAAAGATAACGGATCTAATAAGGTGATTTTATTCCCAAATAAGTCCACCCTAGTTAAATTGGGCTTATTATAAAAGGTGTACGGCACAACTCTATTAATTAGATTATCATTGAGGTATAAAACCTCAATACTATTCGGGATATCACTTCCGGAAATTTCCGTTAACTTATTAGCGCTAATATCGAAAGTTGATAAAGAGAGACTGGATTTGATTTCGAAATAATTACTCAATTGCTCGATTTGATTAGCGTGGACGTCTAACCATTGAAGATTAACAGGAACTTGTTCGTAATTCAGTCTTTTGAGCTGGTTCTCCGAGATATTCAACCAAACTAGATGCGGTAGCTTCCCGAAGAGGTCATCGATATCAGTTAGATAATTCCCATCTAATCTAATAGCTTGTAAATTCTCGTTTAAATCGAATGAACCCGGTTCAACCTTCTGGATCTTATTCCTGGATAAATTTAAAATTTTTAAATTGATCATCCGCCCGAATACACCTTTAGTGATATTTCCGATATAATTCTCGGTTAAACGGAGACCGTATAATTCTTTCATGTCCCTGAAGGTGTTGTTAGTGAGGGTGTCGATGTGGTTTTCCCCTAAATCGAGAGTTTTCAACATAGGGACGTTTAAAAGGACGTCAGGGACTTCGACTAATTTATTCCCATTTAGATGCAAGTCTTGGAGAGCGGAGCAATTTATTAAAGCTTCCGGGTGAATCGAAAAAATTCGGTTATTATCAAGTGATAATAGTGATAGAGCATAGAGACCTGTTAGGGTGTTACTGTCGATTCTAGATAATTTATTGTTAGAGACGATGAGGGTGTGGAGATTGGCTAATTCCGAGAAAGTATATTCAGGGATTGATTCGAGGAAATTATCGTTGAGTTTTAATATTTGTAAACTGAATAAGTCACTAAACATAGTTTGTTCTAACTTGCTAATTCGATTAAAAGAAGCGTCCAACACCACTAACCGCACTAGATTAGCGAAAGTCATCGCGTTAATCCAATCTTCCGTTAATTCGTTGTGTGATAAGTCCAACACTAATAATTGCGAAACGTTCCTGAATAAACCCGGTGCTAACACGTTAATCGAATTGTTCCTTAAATACATTTCGGTGATTTCGAGATTGTCCGAGAATAACTCGAGCGGTAAACTCACTAAACGATTATCGGAAAGTTTAAGGATATTAAGCGTACGCAGTCCTTCGAAAGCGCGATCAGCGAGATGCGTCAGTCCGTTCCCTTGCAAGTAGAGCTTTTGTAAACGCGCCAATCCCGAAAATTGTCCCGGTGGGAGCCTGTCGATATTATTCCGCGATAAATCTAATATTCGCAAGTTACCACCGCACCTTTCCATAGCGTGTTGGGTGAATTTAAACGAGGACACTTCACGTAAACGATTATGCGTTAAATTTAACACTTCCAGCGAGTATAACGGGCACAATACACCTTCCGGTAAGCTCCACATATTATTTTCACCCAAATCTAATCGTTCCAATAAACGCATTTCATCACTGAAAGCGTTAGGTGAGATCTCCAACGTCATAGCTGACCAATCCGTGTTGTGGGTTTTAACCGTGAGGTTCTTCAGCTCTTTTAAACCTTTAAAAGCGCCGTCGGATAGATTCCCGATCTTGCAATACTCGATGGATAACTCGCGTAGCTCCACGAGCTGTTGGAAGCTCCCCGATAACAACGAGCTTTGGAAGAATAAGGTATCACTACATTCTAACCGCAATCGTACAGTATGTTGTGGTTGTATCGTGCTGAAATTCGTCTTATCCAATTCGCTGTTGATCGTACGTACTCTGCAGACTAAAGCGACATCCTCGTCTTGGCCATCGTTGTTCTCCACGACCCATTTACACTCGTCCGGAGCTTCGTAACGTAAAGCTTTACTCAGCGAGGCCGATAACACGCCGAAGAAGAAGGTACCGAAGAGTACTGCGCACACAACGGTGGTGCCCATTTCGAAACGTTCTTACACCATTTTTTCCAACGTGCAGCGGCGTTTCGACGTGCCGCTACCATCCGGTTCGGTATTCGCCGCTTGACTGTTTCTCCTGGTACGATGCAAGAAGCTAGCAAGGCCATGGAATTTGAGTTGTTGTGGTGTGTTCGTGTTCCCCACCCCTTCTCGCTTGCTATAACCCGCTATATAGCGAGTAATAGCCGAAGATACGTTCGGCTCCGCGACTAAGAATAGAGCCGAATGTTATGCTGCTACGGCGGCGTTGCGAGCACCAGCAGCTCAGTACGGTGTTCTTTCTTAAGGGAAAGAGAAGGGAGAAAATCGAAAGAAAAAGAAGATAGGACAAAAAAAAACTGTTAACTCGGATCTCGCTCTTTTTTACCTCGGAACCGTCGAGTTTTCTATCTGATCGCTCGTTGAAATCACTGAAGAGTATCGCGTTAGGCTTTCGTTTATATTTTTAGAGCTGCGTCCTGGATGCCTTCTTGACCGCCTAATATGTAGATCTCTGCTTTTTCTTTTTTTGTTACCCGTGTAATATAGGGTGAAGATTTTTAGATAATGATTTCGTGAAATAATCTTTGTTGCTTCTTAGGAGAAATTTGCATTTTAGGATCTTAAATAAGATCTTCTTTATTAATTCCTTATACTGTTATTATTAATTGCATTTAATAATTAAGTGCCTCTTTAATAACTCGTTTTCCTCGTGAAAGCCAGATGTTAAAGTACGCTTAGAGGCATTGAAGTTTTACGATTGAAAAGCTTGAGTATACTAATTATTATAGTAACAGATAGGTTTCATTTACAAAAATAACGTGAGTTACTTGCAACAATTGTCGTAAAATAAAACAATATTTTAAAATCCAAGATGGTAAGTTCTATCAAAACAATTATGAATAAATTTTATCTGTGAGTTAATTGTTTGCGGTAAATAAACGGTAAAAACAACATTCTTTTAGTGATAATTGCGATTTATTTGATTTTTTTTTTTTAGTTTGATTTAATGACTCACAGAAGCAGAAAAATTAAATATATATTTTTAATAAAATGCACAAAAACACTTGAAATAAACAAACGTGTTTTAATTTACAAAAAAATTGTATTAATAACAAATACGACATTGACTAATTGATTATTTCACAATAAGTTTGTGTTTTTGAATTTGTTGATTTCTAAACATTCTAAATTGTTTAAAAGGACGCTTTTATTTTGTGTATGCAGAATTTTAAAATTGTCATTCAAAATCGTCTTCACATTTTAACAAATGTTTAGCATAATGAGAATCGGTTTTTTTTATTTTGAAAAGATCTCCTGTGTTCTTTAATTCTGCTATTAAAAGATCCTACCTGTTTGACATACAGCGTTAGTAAAAAGTCCCGGAACAGTCGACCCAGGTAGCAAAGTCCGTTTTAAGTGTCGGCGATAGCTCGGGCCAACGTAACATAGTTGGCGCAAAGTCACATTCTACAAACGATAAATATCCAACATTAGTTAAACATCGGCAAAATACGTTGGTTCAACTTATCATTGCAACGTTCCATGTTCGTTGGCTTTTGATCGTTTTGTTGGCTGAATCGTCACATTAAAAGTTTTCAGACGACAATCGAAGCAAGGGTTTCAAAGCTTTTGTCAGTTGATCTTTTGTCCGTGGCTTAATGGTTAGAGTTCTTACGTAACATTCACGAGGTGCCCCGTTCAAATCTTACCATGTGAAGAAAATTTCCTTTTCCAAAGGCACTATTTGTTTTATATTCATTTTTATCTCAAAAATCATGAACTTACAAAATATTATTATTGGTCAATTACCCAAGCATTGTGAGCTATATTTCAAATGTAATGATGATCGCATCGATCCGCAATCGACATTTTGATCGAAACAATGAGGAATTGACCGCCATATGCAAGCTTGTGTTGTTGATTCGATTTTATTCGTTTTATTGTGGTTTTATTAGCCCAGCTGTGAACATGACATCAGTTAAGAGTTACCGTCTACATTGTACAATATTTAAAATAGCCCCTATTGTGAAAGATGTTATAAGAACAATGGACTGGTAAGTGTTGGAAACAACATAGACATAGGTAATATAATATGTACTGATAATGTATTTTTCATATATGCCGTGATTGAAAGTTGTGAGCTACCACAACCTGGTGACTAAGAAAGCATTGGATATACCAGTAACCTGAAAGATATGTCAGATTCCGATAACGGAACACTTATTTGTATCTTGTATACTAATGAAATTTTCCTTACTGCTGATTGTAAGTATGTTGATAATTGCCATGGTTTCTTTCTTACAAAATATATTTACAGATGCTTCATCTTCTATTTCCGATGTTAGGTCAGAGTTGCGTATGATATCCTAATTAACATAATCATTTGTGACAACTGATCGTAAGCTATAATTGCCTTTTTTAATTTTTCACAAACTTATACTAGAGCTTTAATAATAAATTCTTCTATAGTTACATTTGAAGTTTAAAAGTTTTTTTTGAACAGTATATACGTAATGTCTGTTTTTTATTTATGCATTGGTATTTACAGGTATACTCGTGTTAGCTGAGTTGAATAATTTGAACCGTGCTGGTTGTATTGAAGACTAAAGATAATATTGAGAGACTTAAAAGCTATAAAATTCCAAATTAGATAAAAATTATCGAAGCAAGCCTTTGATAAAACAAACATCTTCCAAGCGATTATAGGTAAGATTTAATTTTTGTACGTTATTTTCTATTTAATTAAAATTTTATATTAAACATAATATTTAGATGCTGTCTCAAAATTTGTCTGCGATATTTAAAATGAAAAGGGCGAAAGTTAAAGAATAACCGTAGTCAAAATTCTTAAATCAAAAATCTGAAAATTTCCAAAAAGTGGTACGTAATCACACTGTAAATAGCCATATATTACATTTTTGCAAACCCCCTTTACTTCATTTCAAGATCTGTAATGGAATGAAATATACAAAGTGTCCAAAGTAAAATGTTCACAAGCTTTGAAGTTGATTACTTAACAAGTTAGTGATACTTTTTACTCTGAATGATAGAAAAACAGAAAAAAGCGTTCACATTGTCTTTTTAATGGAATACTGTATATTTTTAAAGAAACCAATAGTTTGAACAAAATATTTATTACTTACTACTGTGAAATTAAAAATAAGCAAGTAAAAAGTGATAATTGTGCAAATGTGCAAGTGGGCAATGATCAAATATTGTAGAATAAATAGTCACATACAGGTTTTCCTAGTTATGTTTAATTGGTTAAATGAATCATTCTTTGTGATTATTGATTCATCCTTAATAATTATTGCTGTGTTAGTGCCATTTATTTACTCTTCTCTAGTTAAATGTAATTATTAATAAAGTATATCTGATTTGTAAAAAAATTAGATATACTTTGCCATTGTTAATTTAACCAACTTCATAGCTTTAATAATAAGTTTGCAATGGTAAACACGTTACCATAATTTTGGACATGGTGTATACTTTTAATAAAAGATTACGTAAACTAAAGATAGATACATACATATGTTAATATTTTTTTATTTGTTCACAGTTCGAGATGAAGGTAAAGCTGAGTTTAATTTGGAAAAAACTATTGTTGATCGTACATCTTTGACTACTGCTGCTGATAAAATTTAGGAATCAGCTGAGCTGTGAACATCTCCGCGATTAGGTCAGTGTTTTATAATGTTTTAATATTTTTAGTTCAATAAGATATTTCAGTTATTATATACCATAACATGTAAAGAGATAATAAATTTTTATTCTGTAATAAGATATATCACATCTTATTTCTTTATTTATCTTGAATTTTAGTTTCACTAATAAATAAAATATTTAGTAATTACTTTCTTTATTTATTGTATGTGCAGATCATGTATGGTGTTATATGGATATATGATTCGATGTTAACTATTTTAACAACATAAACATAAAAAAACATAAAATTTGTAGTAAGTTTTCCACCTATATTGTCACATGAAATAAAACATCTACGATATATGTCCTGATTGACTGGCAAATCATATCGAGATATCACTATCGTTACACAATTATGAGCATGTTTGTCTTGAACGTCTGAGTATTTCATCATAAGCGTTGATTTTATAACAGTTTTCAAATTATGACTTGTATATGTTCTTAACTATTATCAACATCTTGCATACATAGATATGTAAAATTCAAACAGAAGTTTTCTATTAAATTATCTATGATCTAATTATTGTAATTTGGTAGTTTATATCTTAAGTCACGTTTATTTCATATGAAAATATATTATATAACAGATAATTAACTCGAATTTTGAGTTGGTATAATATCGCTGTAATTTATTCAGCAAACTAATTAACATCGGATCAGTGTACCTATGTACCATCATATATGGAATGCATCTTGTATTTTTATCGTATAGATATCAAATAGTCAAGATTAATTACATCCAAATCACTTCCCGTAGTTACTCCTATGTATCCTTTCAATAAGACGCCAACGTCAGGTGCCGACGTTTCACCAACAGAATGGGTAGGTATTGAAAGTTTATCCTAACCAATGTCGCCTAAAGATATAAAGCCAACGTTGTAAAATTTTCATCACTTTCACATACTGCCAACATTGTTGCCCAACGCGTGCCCAATGTAACTCGGACAATCAGCCAACGTTACACCAACGTTGTGTGCTACCTGGGGAATAACTTTGTTATTTGAAAATTATGATTTCTGAAATTTGGTATGGGGATTAGTTAATATAAATGCATTTTATGCAATACATTTCAAAATTTTTAATTCCGGTTTAATCGGCAATATGTCCAACTGAATTTTTAACAACGGAATTTTTTAAAATATTTTTGATGCAAAATGAAAAATGCGTTCAGGAAGTAAAGATGTTTATTTTTATTCACATAAAAATGTTTATTTTTATTCACAATTGAACAAAGAATAAAAACATATTTTTATTTTTAGAGAAATCAGCGACGTCCTATTTTTTTCTTGAAAAATAGCATGTAACGTGCCAATACGCGCGCCACTGGGGTACGACTGAAACATCGTGTTGTATTGCAAAGTATGTGTCTCCCACAGCTATTAACACGCCTAAAATTTCATTATGATATCTCAAGTCGTTTTGGAAAAACTTTTTACTGCTTTTTTTAAATTAAACTTCAACACGCTGTAGATCGGTAACGAAGCGTTTGCGGACCTATGTTTATAGGAACTTTTTTGTTTAAAATGATCTGGGCAATCGCCCCCTTTAATATTGCCGCATTTTTTTAAACACTCTGTATAATATACCGGGTCATTCACGGAACTGGTCCGTTAGAACTTTTTGATGTTCTTGAAATTTAACATTTCTGAAAACCGCAAAAGATAGAAGCTAATATGTCTAATAATCAATGATAGAGAATTATTAAGTGTATTCAAAAATGCCATAATATATACGAGGGAGCGTTTCTATATTCGCGGAATGGGGGATAAGGGGTGGAAATAAAAAAACCAAATTATTTTTCTTTTTCAATATATTCACCTGCAAGACGGATACATTTTTCACATCTTTGAATTAATTTATTTATACCCTCATAAAAAAATGATTTCTCTTTATCTGCAAAATACGCCGAAACTGCCTCCTTGACTTCATCAGCGGCAGTAAATTTTTTACCCCACAGCTCTTTTTTCATTTTCGGAAACAGGTAATAATCACTCGGGGCCAGGTCTGGGTGTAGGGTGGGTGATTCACAATTTCGAAGCCCACCTTATGCAGGGCAGCTAACGCAACGCGGCTCTTGTGGACGGGCGCGTTGTCGTGCAAAAGCAGCACACCTTTCGTCAATTTTCCCCGTCTTTTCTCTTTAATGGCTTCTTTTAGTCGCTCTAATATTGAAGCGTAATATTCTCCGGTTATAGAAACACCTTTATCTTCATAATCAATCAACAATATTCCTTCCGAGTCCCAAAATACCGTTGCCATGAGCTTCCCAGCTGATTGTGACACTTTAAATTTCTTGGGAGGTGCTGTGCCCTTTTTATGCCACTGCATGGAGTCTTGTTTGGACTCAGGTTCATAACGATGAACCCAAGTTTCGTCTCCAGTAACAATTCGATTCAATACACCATCCTTGTCTTCATTACAGAGGTCCAAAAATGCACGCGAACACTCTACGCGCTGTTGTTTTTGCGGCGGCGTGAGCATTCTCGGCACCCATCTTGCGCTGACGTTAGACATGCCGAGATGATCGTGTAGGATTTTAAAAATTGTTGTATCGGATACTCCAACCATTTCTGCGAGTTGTTTCTTCTTTAGTCGAGCATCTTCGAGTACAATTTTTTCAACTTTTTGTCCTCGGGTCGTCTTCAAGGGATTCCCTTCCTTGTTTAAATAAACTATGCCACTTGTACACCATGGTTTTTCCTGGACAAGATTCATTATGGTTGCGACTGATTTTCCTTGCCTGGTAAAGAACTTTATAACGGCACGATATTCGATTTTTTCCATATTTCACTTTTCACTCCTGATTATGTTACTTGGTTGACGATAGCTCAAAGACTAACTGTCTAATAACAATGAAACTTCGTATTTATACTAATTATGAGTCGCTGCACAGGCCACGTCCCCAAATGCACCTAATCACCCCGCGAATACAAAAACGCTCATTCATTTTATTTTAAAAGCTGATTTTTGACTAAGGGTGTCTTAGTAAGTTTTGATGCAGAATTGTATGCCTGACACAAAAAACCAATAAAAAATATACCATGCTATTTAAATTAAGAAAGTTGACGTCAACTTCCAGTACACCGAAAGTGGTACAATCGCGTAAATAATTTTGCTGATGAGCCACTGTGTGTGCGAAACATTTCGTACCTATTTGTTATTAATACAATTTTTTGGAAATTAAAACACGTTTGTGTTTTAATTCTAATCTAGTTAAGCATGCAATCTAGATCAAAGCAATATTAATCCTTTTATAAATTATAGCTATCGAAGTCATGCGGACTATATTCGTTGTAGATGAATATTGTTTATATCCATGAAACGTAAACATATTATGTATATATACTGTAATAACACAGACACGCTCACTTTAATGTTTAACTAAATTGCATGCAGTAAATTTAATTATAATCTGAGATGTGGGTAGGGGTCGCAATAATATATTGCCCACACTCTCGAGCACGCATTATAAGTCGTTTGATGTGATATTACATTTAAAATTACAATTGTGTACATTTATTACCCGCAATAAAATGAAGTAATGTATGTATTCCCCAACGATTATAAACCTAACCAAGTAGATTATCAAAACTTTATATAGGAATAAATGCGAAATTTATTAAGATCCTTCACGATAATAGTTTATTTCCTCACTGGATTACTGCCATATCATCATATGAATAAAAATTCGATAATACCTCGAACGTGTATAAGTATACGCGTTTGTGGTGCTATTTGTAATAACCATAAAATTAATTAATATAAACACATGCCTCCTTTATATACATAATACATACGTTTCCTCTTCCGCTAACAAACAAGTTTCGTATGACTACATACTTATGTACTAACTACACATTCATTTCATCAACGTGTAATTTGTATTTGAACAACAAGCTTGTCAAGTATAATTAGACATTATAATTATATATAATTGTGGTTGAGTTATAACAATACGGCCGTAAATTAAATTTTAGAAGTACCTCGCGGTCTCTTAACAAAAATGTAATTCAACGAGTTAATTTCGGATTCAAGATTCGATGGAATAACCTACGAAACTAATAAGTCTATTATTAATGTTATTAGTACATTGTTGCTGTTTTTATAATATATAATTTAGAATTAATTCTGGCATATTCTACATAGATCGTTGTTTTTGATGTATTCGGCATATAATACAATTTTATACAATTTTATAAATAGGAATAGAATCAATGACCATATGTCTGTGACCTTGTCTTCAATTTGTAATGCCTTAGGGTTCGGTCAACATTTTTTTTCCCGAAAGGTATAATTTTTATAATCTGCTGCAATTTCATCAATGTATACCCGGTATACCCAGAAAAAATGTTGGCGTTTATCGTTTCGACAGCTGTCTGTTCTTCTAATGCGGTTTTAATGGGCGTTCGAAACTGCATACCGTTTGTAGAATACCGATCTGCCGTTTGATATTATAAAATGCCAAACGGTTATGGTTATTGGTCCACCTTACTGTATTGTTGAGTTGATGCAGCATTTATATTAGAATAATCGATAAATGTATCGATTTAGAAAGAGTTGTTTTGTGTCCTTGTGTATCAAATCTAGAATACCATCTCAGCCAGTTTTACTGAGGACTTGGTAGAATTTTAATCAAAATATAACATGTCTACAGAGCCATGGACCTATCTTCCTAATCTTCAATCTCCCCCTAAAACTAAACATTACTTGTGGAATATTTATGTCCAAGGATACTGTGGAATCATTTTTGCTCCGTTCAAATAGTTCTTAATCATGCTCGGCAAAAAGGGTGATTTTCTGACAAGAACTGGAAATTTTAGAATGTCGAAAAATAACCTAACACCGCTTGTGACTGTGGGACTCTCAGCTTGCTATGCAAGCCGCCTACCCACTAAAACCCATCTCTACCTTGCATAATAGCCGGAACCATCTAGGGATATTACGTCACATCAGCTTACTCTGACACTTCCTGTATCACGTTTACTCTCTAATTATTATTTGCCTCTCCATTTCGTCAGCTTCCTTTCTCTGGATAATAGATTGGATCATATTATTGATGGATCTCCAATTTTTTGGCATTTCTATCATCTTGTGCCAGCTGTTGCACTGAAATATTGTATGTTCGGCTGTGTCAGTCTCACCACAGTATATACATTTATCGATTTCGCTCGTAGATGTATGTTCTTTCCTCTACCATCAAATCTATTGGAGTAATCCCCGTTATTACTTGTAACGTTTAACGGGTCGATGGCCGCAGTGGTTAGGTGGCTGACTATTGTTGTGAAAGGGCGATAGGCGCCGGGGTTCAATTCTCTGGAGGGACGGTGACATTTTTTCAGAGAGTTTAATCCCGGATCGACTTGCCATTCGCTGTTGGGAGCAAAGTGATTAACAGCGCGGCATCATAAAAGGCGATATGATGCTGTCACAAAGCCAATTGAACACAACATACACACACAAAAACTACACCGCGAGAGTTGCATTGATAGCCAGACAAGCGATACAGTTTACGGAGTCACTGCAACTAAGCACCCACCACATTAAAAAAAAGGCTACTAAGGACACCGTCCTGTAAGCGGATGCCACTCGGAGAAGGACGTTTCTCTGCGTTCTTTGATGGTTCTTCGATATTTTTGCCTGGTTATAGCCTGGTGCCATATGGGGGCTCCATATAAAATGGTGTTATGTATAGCTCCTCTCGGTACCACCCTCTTACCTCTCTTGGGTCCCTTTATGTTCGGCATTACTTTACTAATCTTGGCCGTTTGTTCCTTCGCTCTGCTAGTTACTATGTTTAAATGTGGTCCAAAGGATCCCCTATTGTCAATTATAATTCGTAAATACTTGAACATCTGACGTGGTCTCTCCTTCTTTTATCTCTGATGTTCGGCTTCTGTTTTTTCCGGTGCTAGTGAGAGTCCGTGATTGTGGATCGAATCTCCTATGTGTTCCAGGCATAAGTTTGTATTTTCGATCAGTGTATATTCATCCTCCGCTCCAACCACTAATGCTAGATCGTCAGCAAAACCGACAGATGTCGCGATGTGCGCGTTCCAATCCTAGTACTCCGTCAATCCTAGTACTCAGTCAGGTGTGTTGTTACTAGATTGACAAGGTACTGATCTATCCCTCTATTTCGCAATTCGTTTACGATTTGACGATGTGATGCCGAATTGAATGCATTTTTCACATCGATTGTGATTTTGGTACACCATCTCGTCCAGTAGTCTTTGGCAGTGTCAATAACCTTCTGCACAGCTTGAATTGTTGATCTTCTTTTTCTGAAACCGTATTGTTGATCGTGGAAATCACCCTTCAGTTCCAAATCTTTAAGTAATCTTTCTTGGACGAGGGTTTCTAGAAGCTTGGAAGTTCAGGAGGCTCTCCAGCTTTTGGTACTATGACTACTTTAGCTTTTTTTCCAATCGTCCGGAAAATTCTGACGATCCAGTAATCTGTTCATGACACTGGTTACCTAACAGTTCTGGCAAGCAATTTGCCGCAATTTTAATAGTGGCCGCTGCAATCTTGACCTCCAGCTCGGTGAAGGGTTCAGCATGAGCTACGCTAATATCAAGCAGTTGGTTTACTCATCACAGTTCTGTACGGTCCCTCCCCCTCTACCTCCCATATATCGTTTTCAAGTTCGAGGCAGAACTCCTGCCAGAATCTTTTCTTTGTTGTTTTGATTAATTTGCATAGTTCTTTTCTCAGCGTCCGATATGTCTACCTGGCCAGGAACGTTTCTCCGTCTGCATCAGTATTTCCTTTCTTGTGTCGCTCTGTTTTATGCTGTTTCTATACGTGTGGGTTTGCTGCCCTGAGAAGGTTTCATGGTCAGCAGTTTTCAAGTTTTTTCCCATGAATTCGAATCCAAACCCATGAACACCAAGCCCCATATTGGGCGCCAAATTAATTTAATTTAATTGGTGCTTTGTTAATAATCTTTATCCATCAGTATTCTATAAAATTCGTAGAAACTTTAAAACAAAACGAGAATTTTACCTAACTTTTTAAACATTATTTAAATAATGATTCCAATCGCCAAACACATGCATTAATTCTTCCATAGACCTTCAGACACATATACATACGTAATGTATAAACATACGAAAACGACTTTGATAAATGATGACCATACCCCTGTTAGACAAACCGAAACTAAGAAAGACAGGCGCGAATGTTGCCAGTTCGAGGGCGCAGCAATAAAACACAGCTCGCGCACTTGGCCGAGGCGGCTAACACTCCGGCTCGTTATTGCCCAATTAATAACGAGCACGAGGAATCCGACTACACGAAAAACCCATCTTCGGGGGAATATTAAACCATCCCCGAATGTAAATAAAATAAGAGAAGATGCGAGAGAGGAAAAAAAGTCACGTATACAGGACTTGAGGAAAGACTGTGAGAGATAAACAGGTTATGGCCGGTAATTTCTCATACAATACCGAAGTCTTAGACGCTATAAAGTTTACGAATGAGTACAGTTTTCGTGTATACAGTATTGTCCATAAAAGTTCCGACCGTATTGTGTAACGTTTTTATTGGATTTTGATTGTTGAATCATACTAAAAATGCATGTTATTAAGTTGTGTA
The DNA here is from genome assembly GCA_023690525.1 of Holotrichia oblita. Classification (NCBI taxonomy): domain Eukaryota; kingdom Metazoa; phylum Arthropoda; class Insecta; order Coleoptera; family Scarabaeidae; genus Holotrichia; species Holotrichia oblita. The sequence goes on along the minus strand of CM043021.1, from coordinate 96,007,777 downwards.
TTCATTCGGATTCATTGAACTCTGTAATACTGTACCGTATGGGTTTAAAATCTACCTTGTAATCTCCAATTATGCGTGCAGTTGACGCGTGTAATGTATGAACAATGAGTGTTCAATAATTTACAAACATAAACACAATGCTATTCCGCGTACCTATTTCATAGACATTCTCTGAGAGATATGCCTGTGTTTACTTCATAGACAGTAATTGTGATTTACAAGCAACATAAACACACCTGCTATTGTAGAAATACGATAATTCTGTATTGTTAGTTATAGAAAACGATGTATGTATACATATAGACATTTTTTTTCTTCTTTAATTTATTTCGACCATATTTTGATCAAAAGCAGATGTTCTTTTATGGAAATAAAGAAGTTTTATGCCAGGGCAAAATAGAAGAATCTTTAGTCTTTCGAACAGGTGGTCTAAAATAACGTAGTGACATACAGAGTGTTAGAAATGGAGTATACAGGGTGGTGCAACCAAGATGGGTTGGACGATTATAATTAAACGGGGAGGAGTTTCGAAAAACCTTTCTGGGATTTGATTGATAGTTACATGGACTACGTTTTAGAAATATTTTCTTTATACAGGGTGATCGAACCAGTCGGTGGCAAACCAAACTTGTTTTTTTAATGACTTTAAATCTTTTAAACGTAACAAATCTGAAAAAATTACATTTGCAGTCAATTTGATAAAAACCATCAGTCAAAAGGATCTAGATGTATCATATTTTTGGAAACTGATAAAGTTCTCTGTAACAGTTGGAAAATAATATACAATGTGTTCCATTTGAAAAAAGTAAGTCACAATTAGATTTACAAAACTCGAAACCCTGTATAATGGTGAATAATTTAAGTTGAGTGAATGTGCCATATTTTGACCCAACAATATGGCCATTCAACTAACTTAATTTTTTAATATTCATTTCCGGTTTTCGATATAAAATGGACGACATTGGAGCGTTTTTTCAACTTTAATCTTTTTCTCCGTAATGGAACTTAGACCTAATGTTATATCAAATTGTTTGTATCAATAAGCAGAATCGATTGGAATATTCGATCGACTGGTATAAAGAAAAACAAAATTTTTTGTCACCGACGTGGTCCATATAGCCATCAATCAAATTCCAAAAAAAATTACAATCGTCCACCCCATCTTGATTGCACCACCCTGTATGTATCACTCTTATAAGGAAAAATTAATCATTTTATACAAACGTTAAAGTGTTGCTCAAATTTCCGAAATGGACAAATATGAGCAAATATCACTGCAAGAAAGTCGTATGAATGTGGTACAAGTACTGGGTGAATCTACACCTTTATATTAGGTGGTAAAGAATTGGGCAAGGGATTTTAAACTTGACAGAGAGACCTGTAAACAAGGTGTTGGTGCTGGACGGCCGAAAACTGCTGTTGTTAGATTTAGATTTAGATAAAAGGGTGATATTGCACCGCGACCGTCGGTCTATTGTGCTCCCTTACATGAGGTGTAAGCTGCTGGGTTTTGCCCTCAGTCACAGCTCCCCATCCAGCCTGAGAGCTTTAATAAACTGTAGCAGATCTGATGGTTTCAGAGAGGGTATTTCTTCCTCGTCTATAACGCCTTTGCCAAGATAGTTGGAGCGAATTTCTTCCATTGCTGTGCAGTTGGATGTCATGTGTTTCGGACTTTCATCTTCTGCCCCGTATAACCTGCAGTCGCTATTCTGTTTCAGACCTATCTTCCTGTGTTCCCTAAGGTGACAATGCCCTGTAATGAAACCTGTGAGAATGCGTAATCTGTTCCTGTTTAGTTCTAGCATGGTTTTTGCTTTCTGCTTGTTGAAATTTCCAAGGAATATCTTGGAATGTCTCAAACCAGGAAGATTGTGCCAGAGGGAAGCTCTGACGTCCTCTTCGCTGTCTTTAACTTCTGTCTTATAGGTGCTCATCCCTATTCCACAGAATGGTTCCGGTCCCACAAACGAAGTTGTGGCGGTCTCCTTTGCTAATAGGTTAGCTTTCTCATTACCACTGATGTCCTGGTATCCAGCATAATGTGAGTTTGTTTTCCTTGCCCAGGTTGTTTAGTTTATACCGGCATTCCCAAACAAACTTGGAGCTGATGATGTTAGAACTCGGAGACGATTGAAATGCTGTCCTTTCGATAGTTCCTATCAAGATTCTCCTGAGCACATCTTCCAATCGCATTAATCTCTGCCTGGAAGACACTGTGGTATATTCCCATCGGCTCTGAGTATTTGGTTCCTGGCCCGAATACCCCTGCACCTGTTCCTTTTTCAATTTTAGGCCCATCCGTATACCATTTGATGGTGTTTGCTTTTGGAGAGTAGGTGGAGGATTCTTCGTTGAAAAGTTTTTTTCGAAGCTGTATTTCCTAACCATTTCATCGTTTTGCAGATCTGAAATTGGGGAAAGTCCCGCCATGGATGACAAAGCTCCTTGGCATAGAATCTCGGCTCCTCCCGTCCCTGCTCTGGCTAGTCGGTACATTGCCGCAGGGGCCACTCCCTTCATTACTAAGTGTAGAGGTGTGAGGTCTAGGATGACCTCTAGGGCCGTGGTTGGGCATGTTCCGATTGCTCCGGTAATGCATTCACATGCTAACCTTTGCAGCTTGCCAAGGATATTCTTGGTTGTGACGTGTGTGACCTTTTGGAACCAGATTATTGCCCCCTATCTTACTCTACTAGTGTACAGCCATCGCAGTATATTTGGATTACAACCCCACGTTTTGCCTGCTAAATTCCGGCATATCATTAAAGCTCTTGTTGCTTTATTTGCAGTCAGTTCTTCAGAAATTTTTTGTCCATGGTTATTCCTAGATATTTGACTTCTGTTTTGCATTCGATTACTGTACTCGTAGTGAAAGGTACGATTGTGGTTTTTGCTGAGTTAATATGCTCAGCCCCACTGATTCGCTAGTAATTCTAAAGCTTGTTTGTATCAGGTCACAAAGAATTCCCTCAAACTTGCCTTTTGTTATTATAACAATGTTATCGGCATATCCTATGCAGTGTACGCCGAATGCAGTCAACCTGTTAAGCAGCCCATCCGCCACCAGGCTCCACATCAAAGGCGAGCAAACGCCGCCTTGAGGTGTTCCACGGGTCGTGCTGATCTTCGTAGTGTGTTGGCCTACCGTTCTCTCAGTTGTCCTTGTTACTGCTGAAAATATTGATCTGATTCATGACGTTAGATTCGATTAGTAAGATCTATTGTGATGTGTTTCTCAGTTGGAAACATAATAAGGATTTTATCCCTGAATTGCACCAGATTGCACTAGATCGCAACAATAGATCTTGATTGAAATAAATTTGCCTACTGGGCTCCGGTTTGTGTGTTTGTGTGTACATTATTGATAAAACATGATAACTGATTATTCTATCGATCAATCATTGTATTTTGCAACAATGTAAGGCCTTGAAGGCTAAACGTATTTGATGTCTCCTCTAGATCACCTTCTACACCCATTACTTGGTGGCTATGTTCCTATATCAGTAGATGTTAAAGGCCCATCAGACTTGAAATTGCACCATTGTACAACTCGTACGTCTCTTTGAAGATTTTTATGGTACAACGGTCTTCGCTAGATAAATATTGCTCTTTAGTAGGATTCATTGTTTTTTAAAACTCCACAGTTCAAGTTTGGTTTCGACTTCCTCCTTTTTTTTGGTTCCTTTCCATTTCATTGTTTTATTGGAAAGTGTCCACTAAAGAGTTCATCCGATTTCACACTTCCATTTTTTTGTTCCATTCATTTTTCTTAGCCTTCGATCTTCTAAGCACAACGATATAATATATAGAAAAATAGATTTATGGGCGAATATACTAAGGGAGCTTTTGATGCTAAAATTGTGGAGAGAACTCCCACTTATCCCTTCCCACTATTATCCAATGATATCTCAATTCAAATTAAAAAACTGTATAGTTTTTAAATACCTCAACATCATCTACGTATACATACGACAAATCATTGCTGGGCGTCATTCGGCCTCTCTCAGACAACGTTTGACTTACAGCCTTCAAAATTTTTATGATGAGTACTAAGGTCTAATTGTAAATCGCTGTTGGAAAAAAAGTCTAATATCTTACACAGATGTTCAAAATACACTTGCCAATGTAGACAAATTCATACCTTGGAAGTCGCTTATTTCAAATAGGACACCCTGTATTTTACTAGGCCAATAGTTGGGACTTTTTATTCCCTTTTGATCTGTATTTACATTCCCTATACCTAGCTCTTTAAGGTTTTTGAGTTATTTATGATTTTTATAAAACAGACTGAGATTTGAAAAAAAACAAAGTTGCCATGAATCATAAAATGACATTTCAATAAAACAAATACTCTAAAAACTAATCTGATAATTACGAAGAGTGTTATTGTTAAGTTAATAGTTGTTCCTTTAATTTGTTTTTACTGTTTGATTACAATACACTGAGTAATAATAATACAAATAATAATAATAATAATAACCATAATGGATAATTACAATTATTCAAACGAAGACATTTTAAATTTGTTTTTTATTCATGGACAGTGTAACAGAATGGCTGCTCGAACATGCAGAAACTTTAATGAAACTTACCCTCAACTACCACCGATGACAGAAAATAAATTGAGAAGGTATTTGGCCAATTTTCTAACAACTGGTAGCGTTAAAATAAAAAGAAAGCTACATCTGCTCCGGTTACTGGGAATGAAGATAATGAAGTTTCGGTTTTGGCTTATTTTGAAGCGTTTCCACGAGCGTCAACCAGAGCCGCTGAACACGATTTAGGCATTCCACGCTCTTCCATACACAGGATTATGAGAAACCATAAGCTACACAATTTCAAATTTGTAACTGTGCATGCACTACAACCTACAGACAGATTACTTCGAGTGCAGTTGTGTGAAATGCTTGCGGTGGCCCAGCAAGAAGACGCAAATTTTTTACAAAAGATAATTTGGACAGACGAATCCAAATTTTCTCACGAAGGTGTGTTCAACAGGCATAATTCCCATTTTTGGTCCCACGAAAATCCCCACGTAATTAGGGAAAAGAGGATTCCAAAATAAATTCTAGTTTTAACGTTTTTTCTTGTTTGATGGGCAACAAATGTTGTTATTTTATTTACGACGACAATCTAAATTCAGAAATGTACATAGAAATTTTGCGGACGGTTCTAACGGAGTTCTTAGACAGCTTACCGCCAAATGTCTACAGAAATTGCTGGTATCAGCTTGATGGAGCTCCGGCACATAGTTGTAATGGGTTAAGGCAGTGCATCACTGAACTTTTTGAAGATCGCTGGATAGGACGTGGTGGGCCTTGGGCGTGGCCACCGAGATCGCCCGATCTCACGCCAATGGACTTTTATCTGTGGGGAAAAATAAAAATGAAGTCTATTTCGACCCTGTTAATAGCAGGGCAGAGCTTCGAAAATAGAGTGCGCAATTGCTTTGGACTTTACAGGAAACGAAATTTTACGCTACAACGGATGGTGTAATGGGTCGCTTAAACCGCTGCCTAGATCTAAATGGAGATCATATTGAACGATTTAACTAAGGTTTCTGTTTTCGTCTACTTGTAAATGGTATATGTACCATGCTGTTTTTACCCATTTGTTGCTTCAGTATCGTATTTGCTTTCTAATTTGACATTAAAAATAATAGTCTTCCTCATACCTGTTTTTATTATTTATGCCTACTTTAGTGTCACTCCGAAAGGTGTAAATCCAACAGTTATACATGACAACTACTGATAAACAGTATTAAATTAGCTTTAGTGAAATAGTTCCCCAAATGTCATTTTATAATTCATGGCAACTTTTTTTTTTTCAAATCTCAGTCTGTTTTATAAAAATTATAAATAACTCAAAAACCTTAAGAGTTAGGTATAGGGAATCAAAAGAGAAGTCCTAACTATTGGCCCAATAAAATACAG
>CM043021.1:95957120-96001341 GCA_023690525.1 Holotrichia oblita | reverse complement strand
ACCCGAACACTCTACGCGCTGTTGTTTTTGCGGCGGCGTGAGCATTCTCGGCACCCATCTTGCGCTGACCTTAGACATGCCGAGATGATCGTGTAAGATTTTAAAAATTGTTGTATCGGATACTCCAACCATTTCTGCGAGTTGTTTCTTCTTTAGTCGAGCATCTTCGAGTACAATTTTTTCAACTTTTTGGATAAGTCACCTCAATGCTCCTGCCCGGCCTCGGGTCGTCTTCAAGGGATTCCCTTCCTTGTTTAAATAAACTATGCCACTTGTACACCATGGTTTTTCCTGGACGAGAGTCGCCGTAAATCAATGACATCTCATTCATTATGATCGCGACTGATTTTCCTTGCCTGGTAAGGAACTTTATAACGGCACGATATTCGTTTTTTTCCATATTTCACTTTTCACTCCTGATTATGTTACTTGGTTGACGATAGCTCAAAGACTAACTGTCTAATAACAATGAAACCTCGTATTTTTACTAATTATGAGTCGCTGCACAGGCCACACCCCCAATGCGCCTAATCACCCCCCTACAACCCGCTCATTCCACGAATATAAAAACGCTCCCTCGTATTATTAACAAATCATCTTTAATCGAGTTGACATATTTTTGAGAGCAGTTTCTGAATCAACATTTTTGGGACCACTTCCTAAACTCCACTTTATTAAAGGTTGGAATCAATCACTAGAAATTTGTATATAAGACGTCGGGAATGAATCTTAAGCTAAACTTCCACTATCGCACTGAGTGGACAACTTCTATGTTGTATTTTTTTGGTCGGCAAAATACTCGTTTCATGTGTACAGGCTACGTAACAATTCTCTAATACATCTCTTAACGTTCTATCATTTTTTGCGGAGACCAAGATGGATAAGAAAATAGCGCTTCCTATTGTGAATAGTTTGTCATATAATTGCTTTGTGGCTTTAGGATGCTCTTCTTTCTCATATGTCTAGCATCCAACTCTTGATTGGTTTCCTCTTTTACGAGTATTAGACGATACGTCATTTCTTTTACTAAATTCTCTCACGTCTCGCGTCTGAAACTTCAACGCAACTACATTCACGGCTGTGCTAGTAGACGATAATATAGGAAAACTCGAATAATACTCATTAATTCGTAAAATAAATAATGTATTATACGCTATTATTCTAGTACTCAACAATATGGTATACCTACAGAGAGAAACTACAATATTAATTAAATGTTTGCGGCGTTTACATTACGTATTCGTTTAAAAAGCGTAACACGGCTGGTAAATAGTAGCCATTTAAGTTGTAAGTGACCGTGTCCGACAACTCAACAGGCGTTGTATGTAGCGAACAGCAAACAGTTCCAAGCCAACATTGCGAAATAAATAATTTATGAATTGTTTGCATTTCATGTCGTAACTTCCAACACTATCCGAACGTAATAGCGACCGGTGGTGCCCTCTCACGGAACGGCAACGTTCTAAACATAATCCGCCATATAATCTTGACGTCGTGTGAGTGTTGAGTCTTCTTTTATGAAAATGTACGGGGAGAGGAATGAAGAGAGAGAGAGAGTACAGCCGTGTTATGCGTAACAGTTTTATAAAATTTAAATGATATCGTTTAAGATGCGATAAAATGAATAAAATATGAGCTGGAGTGACATGTTTGAGTAGTTGATGGGACGTTTGAAAGCGAGACAGTAATAGGCATGTTTGTTTATAAATGAAATAAAAGTAAATGAACAGGTAGACTCACTTTTAGAAATAAATAGCGACGTTTTAGTTTAAAGCGAGATTTGTTTAGATAAATGGCTGTTTCAGTAGATCCATGATCATTTCAGAAAAATAAAACTGTAAAATAAAAATGATTTTTTTATTTAAATTGCTTAGCTTTCTACACATCTTCCGGAATGTGTGAATGATGTGTGGAATTTTCATGATTGGTAAAGACATCCTAAGTAGACCTTGCAAGACCTTTTTCCCTTTCCCATTCGTAAAACAGTTTCTTCGTTTCGCACAGTGCGACGAGTTCTGGAAAGCCCACTATTCAATTTTCGTTTTCTAAAACAGCCATCTTCTCTCAAACGCCTATGCACATCAATAAATGTTCGAACATTAGGAACTTGTCTTAAAGAATATCTTTCTCGATAAATACGTTGAGCTTCGTAAGAATTTGATCTAGCTTCGCCGTAACACATAATCATGTCCCTGTATTCTTCAAAAGTGTAGTGAACCATTTTTGAAAGCAAATTTGAACAATCAGTGAGAAAACCAATGAAAAACTTAATCACGAACACAAAATTCCTCAAACAACAATTACATCAGTTTGACAAGTGTCATTATGACACATTATTCAATTGTTTTTTTTTTGATTAATTAGCGTGCATTGTCGGCTTTCGGATGCATTTGTACTGGAACCATAGATATTAAAAAAAACCCCAAAAAAAAAGAAATAAAATTCAACACCCCGTATCTTTTAACCGAAGGTCTTGCGGACCCATGTTCATAGGAATTTTTTTTCTTATTTTAGTGTCCTCTATTGTGTGGCACTATGCAATGTACTTTTTTCTATGTCACCCCGTATATTTCGATAACTTTTCCAGTACCTTCAATTTATTAGATAAACTATTACAAGTGGACACTTTTGCATGTGGCACATTTCGATCTAGCTTTTTTCAAAGGTAAAAATAAAAGTATACATAGTACATTTTAAGATTCTCCCTTATTAGCATTATGCACTAACATGGGATGTTTGGTATTAAATAGTTTTAAAAAGAATATTTGGTAAGTGTCCACCGTTGCTATTGATGCATTGTTGTAGCCGTTGTCTGAAGTGCAAGCGTTCTCTCTCCAGCATATCAACCGGTATGTTGGCTATTTCATCGCGAATATTGTTTTTTAATGCTCCCACAGTTGCAAGGCGGCTGTTATAGACTTTCGATTTGAGGTAGCCCCATAAAAAATTAGATTGGACTAAATCCGGCAAGCGTGCGGGCCACAAAATGTCACCTTTGATGGAGATAAGTCGCCCTGGAAAATTCCCACTCAAAACACGCATTGAATTTCCTGATGTGTTGGCAGTCCGCCCATCCTGGCGTTCACGTTCGGAAAGTTGTTGTGCGACTACCACTTTATATGGATGAAAGTGAAGGTTATCATGAAGACTTCGGCGACTAAAGCGATCTGACAACCCCAGGATAGCCGCATGTTTTGAAGCAGAGCGCGTAGGAAATCGCAAAACCAAATCTCGTACTGCCTCCTGGTCTCTTGCAGAACACATTTCCAACTGCCCTAAAAGCTTCCACCCACGATAAGATGGATCCCCAGGCAGGAACAGTACCTTGAACAGTACCCCGACGATCGACTGGCCTCGTGAAAAGTAGGTTTCTACTGCAAACATGCGTTTCTCTCTCACCCAAAGCTTTTTGACAACTGATGATGTTTGACAAACAAATTCCCAGATCAACGTTCTCGGACAAAAACACTATTGCGTCATAACTAGTACCAGTCGTGCCACTACGTCTAATTGAAAAAAGAAAGTTTCGCTGCCGGACCCTGTACTAAACAAATTTGGTGTAATGATAAAGTAATGATTGTAGGTGGCCATGGAAAAAGGTTCAGACATATCTGTGTCAAAATGGCGAGATCGAGGGAAAAAATCAGTTGTAGCTGTAAGTTCATTCCATGATCCTTCTAAGTCAAAACAGGTTTTAAGAACAAATAAAACTTGTATTCGGGAACCTGTGCAATGTCCAAACTCAATAGCAGCTCATTAACAGCTTCATGGGGGGAGTTGATTTATTTGATCACCTATTATCTTCTTACTGCATTTCTGTCTCCTTCATTGTTGGTGGGTGAAGATCCTTTACTTCCTTGTGGATGCATCTATAATCAACTCTTATACAGGGCAATCCAAATTAAGTGTTTGATCACCATTAGTAACTTTGTTATTATTAAAGATACAAGATTGTTTAAATTAGCAAACTTGTAGTACTTTTTCGAGTTTTGCCAAAAGATATGTTTTTTTCAAATGGAAACTGCTGTATATATCATTTTTCTGCTAGAATTTTAATATTTAAACAAAAATGTTAGAGTCTTATTTAGTGCGCAGAAAATCCTCTAGGAGCGCAAAAGAACACTACGCTGAATTATATCCACTCCGAACACAACCAGATGAGCAATATTTTCTGAGACTGTACTGAAAATTTAGAGGCAATGAGAGTGTTTTTGCCAAATCAAGAACAAAAAGGACTTTTATAAAAAGCGAAGCCACGGAAATTGCAGTTATCGCATATTGTCAAGGAATCTGATTTGAGTCACGGTACTGTGCATAGGACTCTGAAGAAACACAAATTCATTCCTTATAAGTACACACCAGTTCAGGTTTTTTTTTGCCTGGGGATCCAGAGAGCAGAATGTTTTTTTGCCACTGGTATCTTAACTTTTGTTGCCAACTTTCGTTATATTTTATGGATCATCATTACTGGTCAAAAGAAAATCTTCGTTTAGTACATCCAAGACGCCCACAAGTCCGTTTCAGTTTTACTGTTTGGTGCGGTTTAATTGGTTCAAGGATTGTTGGTCCTTTCTTTTATGAGGGCACTCTAACTGATGAAAGGTACATAGAATTTTTTACTGAAATTTTGAATAATATCTTAGACGATCTGGATCTCATAAGTACACAGAATCTGCATTTTCAGCAGGATGGCCCTAAAGATTGCAGTTAGTGAAAAGATAAACCAAATAGATGGTAGGACCATACTGAAGGCAGCTCCAGAAGTTCAAAAGCGTGTACAAAAATGTATTGAACAACAAGGTGGTATTTTTGAACATCTATGAAAAAACCAGTGATTTTTACTTTCTTTTAATGATAAGTTTATGTATAAAATAAAGTTTATAAATCTTTAGCTGTTTTCGTTTATTCATTAAAACTCAAGTATTTTTAATCCCAATAAAAAATTTATTAGTTCTAGCAGAAAATGATACAATATACAGGGGTTTCCATTTGAAAAAAAAAACATATTTTTCGGCAAAACTCGAAAACGCGCTGCTCATTTGCTTTTTATTCTTCTTAATTTAAACAACTTTGTATCTTTAATAATAACTAAGTTACCAATGGTGAACACTTAATTTGGATTGCCCTGTATATTGTATAAAACCACGGTATGTATGGAAAATAGGAAACCCATGAGTCATCTCCAATTTCGATCGTAACTAGCCAATGAAGTAGTGGGAAATTAGTAGAAAAATCAAAGTAAAACGTTCAAGATTAGTTTGTAAAGTATGTGATGTAGCTCTTGTAGCACAAATAAGAATGTAATAATAAATGTAACCAGTGTTTAAATAATAAATATAAAAAATGTAATAAAATATGTGGATACTATGTTAGCCACCACAGATTGATCAGTTAATTGATGAGATAGTCTCCCCATCGGTTATGGACAATTATAACATCATCAGAAAGCTGTCTTTCCATAGCCTCATCGCAAGAAAGAAATGTCAACTCGAATCAAGCTCGTTGAAGAGCTACGCTTTGATGTTTTCCTAATTGTGTTCCACATCCCCAAAAAGCTTTTTAAAAGCCATTCTGCCAAATTGTTCCAAAATCAATCAAATGTTTTTTTCACCAAAATAAGTTTGCACTGACGAATTCCTCAACTTGAAATTAAGAAATTTAAACATCAAGTCAACAAGCAAAATCATACGAGTAATCGTGAAGAAAACAATTTAAAAGATATAAGGAAATATGCCTCGAATCTTGCACCGTTTTGGTTTTTTCAAATTTTCGATCAGATGGAGACATTTCTAAACACAACCTAAATATATTCTGAAAGCTGAGAAAATTTGCTATCGAATAAAGAAATAATCGCGGGGTTTGAGGCCTTCTACCTACAAAAACCGTGGTCAAAGTGCTCTCCTATGAGGAATTGGAGAATTCGTCCTAAGTGATATTTTTATATTTTGTGGCCAAACGAGGCCTTTTTAGCCCAAATCTGATACTGTCATCGTATTCAGCATAATCAATTACATATATATGCAAAATTTCAGGGAAATCGAAGAGGTCGAGATTTTCTTCAAAATCGCAAGGGGGTAGTATGGAAAAAAATGTGAATTTTTGACCATTTTCGAAGGGTGTTCGATTTCGTTCAAATTTTGGATATATATGTAATTGATAATGCTAAATTTGAAAAAAGTGTCAGATTTGGGCTAAAGGGCTTCATTTGGCCAAAAAATATAAAAACAGCACCAAGGAAAAACGTTCCAATTCCGCATAGGAGCACTTGGACCACGATTTTTGTAGGTAAAAGGCACCAAACTCCGCGAATATTTCTCTATCCAATAGCAAATTTTCTCAGTTTTCAAAATATGTATAGGTTGTATTTACAAAAGTGGCTACTTCACCTCCAAAAATGAGAAAAACTCGAAGGTTAGATTCTTTGGGGCTCCAATTCCGTATGCAAGCATTTCACCACCCCTTTTTCTGGCGAAGATTCGCGGACTACTTTAGAAAATACTATTTTCTGGTCAAAAAAATCCAGTCGAGTTAGAGCACTGCTGCCATATCTACGCCCAATTAACCAATGACCTTGAATTTCACAGAGATCCATATCTATGTTTCAGTATCTTTTGGACCAAAAAAAACAGAAATTTTATAACAGTAGAGTACAAAAAAGTAGTGGATTTTTTGGGGTTTGTACCAAAATTTAGCATTATTCTTTTGGGGATGGTGGTAAAATTCCAAGGCCATACATAGGATCAGAACTCACTCTTGATATACCATCCATCGTTTAAACTTCAATCAAAAGTCATAGAAGGAAACTGTAGTGGTTATTGGACACCAACCGGAAGTATAACCTACATTTTAATTTGGTTGCAATGGACCTTGTGCAAGAGGAGGTTAATCTCTTATAATTAATTAAAAATATCCGAGCTATCAAACACACAAAATCGAATACACATTAATCCCAAGAAACCTGAGAAGGAATCGACGTTCTTACTAAACGTAATATATTCGAAAAGGCAATCATCATTTTGTTTCCGATATCTTAAATACGGTCTCTCTTATTCCACTTATAAAGCGCACCAATAAAAGGTTCGGATATCCCTACAAGCAGGCTCACGTGTAACTGAATCGAAGCCAGGCATACAACAACCACCTAAGTTGTGGTGATGTCTTTTCTGGTAGTTAAGAGGTGTAAATTATCGAGACGATGAAACCTATCTTTCCGATTATAACAACTTAATTGCGCGCTAATAGGCACGCTAAGTGCCCCGGCCGTTATTCTATCTTCGAGTTCGCGAGGTAATAGTACGAGTACGCCGGGCGTGCCAACTGTTACCAGTGGCGTAGATCGCATAGTGGGACCGATTTCCAAAAACCTTTTATTATCGTGAAAAAGTATTTTGTATTGCAAATTTGCAATAATTTTAACAGATAAAAGCAAGAATTTATTACTGTATTATATTACGTTAATAAAAATCAAAGAGTAAGCAAAAAGGCAATAAAAAAATATAAGCGTCTCGTCCACTAACCGAGCGGATGCGCTGCCATTTGCGCCAACAGAGACATAGTTGGAACATCTAATAAAACCATCACAAATTTAAGTGATAAGGAGTTAGTAAAGGCCTCGTATGGGGCGTTTCTTAACATCCCTATGCATTTAAATTGTATTTTTTCTACAACCGTCAATATAAGAAAAGCGTCTCGTCGGGGATTCGAACCATGAAGCTTCCCCTTTAAAAAGGGTTATAATATTTATGATAGAGGACGCTCTCTAATTTTGCCTTCTTAATTAGGCCTATGATTTTTATGTAGCCGTTAGCTGTGAGGTTCTCTAGTAGGCGAGGCCATTGCAGTGGTACAAAACATGAACTGGGATTTCTTCTTTCTCTTGACAGAATCTGCAGAGAGCATCATCTGCCAGGCCGATGTTAAACATATGCCTATTCAGTCTGCAATAACCGGTCAACAAACCTATTATCACTTTGAGAGTCTTCCTGTCTTTACTCAGTAAGTCTGTCAGTCATTGTAACTAGTGATGATGAATCGTGGTGTTTTCAATACGAGCCAAAAACAAAACGTCAGAGTGTGGCATGGAAATCACCGGAAAAATCAAAAGGGAAGAATAAAATCAAAACAATGCTGATCGTTTTCGAAAAATTTTTTGAACGTTTCCTAGCTGTATTGACTCAGCAGGAGACTATTTTGAATAAATAAACAAGAATAAAAAATCAAAATAATAAACGCTTTGTCGCCAATTTTAAATGTGTAGCTTGCAGGACAAAAACACCAAATCTATTCTAACTACACCGCGAGAGTTGCAGTGGTAGCCAAACAAGCGATACAGCTTACGGAGTCACTGCAACTAAGCTCCCACCACTAGTGTAAGTGGCTTCTTCAGGAGCAAAAATTGCGTATAGGATCACCTCCCTCCCTAATCCCCTAACCTATACTTTCAGTGTTTGATAGCTTGGTCGAGCTCGTTCTAGGTATTGGTAGTTTTCTTGTATGTCAAATTTATATTTTCATTTATTGCTGCATTTTTTCATCATTTACTTCTGTCCTTTGATTATTTAAAAAGTTTTATTTTAAAACGACTTCGTTTTGTACCTCAATTTTGTAGTACATGTCTATACTACAAATATTTTCTAGTTTATCTTTACTATGGCTAAACATAAATCTAAGGAGGAGATTTTGACTGTTTTGGAGACTATTATTGAATTTTGTGAGGAAGAAAAACGATTCTTTACTGTAGACCAAGTTATTGCTGCCATGACAGGAAAATCGAAAAGAACGATAAAACAAATCTAAAGCAAATTAGTTAAGAAGTCTTGGTGGACTATTGGTTTTCTAGATCGGATTTAGTCAGGCACCGATAAGTAAATCGCACGGTGCAGAACAACAAAAACTACTAGATGAACTCAAGGAGGGGCCCCTAACGGGGACGCCATGGTTCAGAAATTTAACCTAGATAGAAAATATCAGGTTATAATACCAGATAAGAAGGACTGGGAATATGACCCCCCAGTAAGAGCGGACTCAAGCTGGTATACCGACGGCTCTAAAACGGACCACGGCGTAGGAGCTGGCATTTATAGAAAGAAGCCGTGCAAGGCCCTTTCATTGAGCTTCAGCAAGGACTCGACAATTTTCCAGGCTAAGGTTGCTGCGATTCACCACTGTGTCAGAGAAGTAGACAGTTGGTCCGAACCAGGAAAAAGCGTCGCTATTTACTCTGACAGCCAAGCAGCACTTAAAGCGATTAGTTCCGCAAGTGCTGACTCAAAGCTGGTTTGGAACTGCGTAAGAGTCCTAAATGAGGTGGGCACCCTAAGGAAAATTACTTTGGCCTGGGTCCCCAGCCACACGGGAGTGAAGGGAAACGTGGCGGCCGATGAGCTGGCCAGACGAGGCTCGTCAAGGCCTTTCATAGGAGCGGCCCCTTCCTTCGGCATTACCAAATCATAAATTAAGAGGTCCATCTACGAATGGTCACAAAACAAATCCAATGAATGGTGGGAAAGATCGCCAGGACAAAGACAGGCTAAGGAGTTCCTAAGGGAACAGAGGCCTAAGTTTACTGAAGACCTACTGAGTAAAGACAGGAAGACTGTCAAAATGACAGTAAGTCTGATGATCGGTCATTGCAGACTGAATAGGCATATGTTTAACATAGGCCTGGCAGAAAATGCTCTCTGCAGATTCTGTCAAGAGGAAGAAGAAACCCCAGTTCATGTTTTGTGCCACCGTGACGGCTTAGCGAGGACAAGGTTTCTAGTAATGGGGGTAGAGAACCCCACAGTCAACGGCTACACAAAAGAGCCACTCTCAAAAATAATAAGTCAATAGACCTGTAAAGGTTGCGGTGAAACAGGCCCGCATGCCACCCCACTCCTAACCTAATCTAACCTAACCTGGCTTCTTGCACATATTCATATCAATGATAACGCTGTTGAACCTAAAAGAGGACAAACTGGCTATGATAAGCTGTATAAAGTTAGACCCTTGTTCGATAAATTAAATGAATCATTTTCAAACTATTATAAACCATCAAAAAATCAATCAATTGATAAGTCTATGATTAAATTCAAAAGGAAAATATCATTTCGTCAATATATGCCTCTAAAGCCTATAAAAAGAGGGTACGAAGGAGGAAACGAGTTTGGCAGGAAGAATAGTAGAGGACCTAAATAAAATCAGCCCACAAATATTAAGAGAGGAGATTCTGATTGGAAAATGTCCAATAATGGACTACTGACAGTCAAATGGATGGGCAATAAATATGTACATTTTTTGAGCAATTTTCATAATCCACTAGATACTGAGACCGTTTTAATATGGGTTACGTGGATAAATCGGACATGCTGAAGACCTGTTACGAAATAGATAGAAAATCCAAGAAACGGTGGCACCGGATTTTGTGGCACTATATTAATCTAACTGTAATTTTTTTCTTATTTTCAAAGAACGAATAGGTAACAATGAAAAATGTTTATCATTAAAACAGTTTCGACTAGCAGTTGTAAATGGTTTAATTGGTGCAGATCCACAAAGGCCTCAAAAAGGAAGAAAATGTCAACAGATTCAAAGTACATGTGCTTTTGGAAGTCAGAGCAGATAAAGCAACATACAGGGTCCGGCAACGAAGCGGGGACGGAAGATTACACGCTTATTTGAAAGTTTGTCAAATATTTAGTCGTCGGATATTCTTCCGCACCATCAAGTGCACGTTTTAAAAATATTTTGTTTTATACAGGGTGTTCCAGATGGAAATGCCAGACTAAAGTTGCATTTTTTTAATGGAACACCCTGTATATTTATAGAAAAAATGATCCGCGCTTGAAAGCTGATTACAACGATATAATGTTGTATAGGTCTAAAGTTGATAGTTTCTGTGTAAACAATTATTTTACTTGATAAATTGAAACATTTCAGTAGGCTATTCTGCGTAGGGAAAAACAAAAAATTCGAAACCAACAGAGTAGAATATTTTTTACTAGTATGGACTGTCGTTACTATGTGAAATAAATTCTGCAACTGCTCACTTTATACAGGGTGTTCACAATTTTGCAAAATCAAAGAAATCTCGAAATTTTTAAATGGAACACCCTGTATATTTTTGGCTCATTGGAAAGCCCTGTTACGACGCTTTCTATTGATACCTCATTTGATGCACCTAGGATAGATCATTTTCTAATTATTTCTTTTTAAAGTTGAATTAATGAGAAATGCTTGTATTTTTAGAAGCCAATTTGCACTTCAAACTTACTGTAAGATCGGATATTCAATAAATAATCTATAAACGGTCTATAACAAGAGGAAACTCCATTTAGTGTGAGAAACAATTAAGTTTCACTCAGCGGTGAAAGGTAACATTAATTTAATATAAAGTAAAGGTGTCAGTTTTGAGCTTGTATACTAATAACCAAGTTGTAAAAAGTTCTTTTTGTGTTATACAGTATTTCGTCCAATCTTTAAACGAAATTGTTATAATAACTAATTTTAGTAGGTAAAGAAATGGTAAATATGATATTTATTCTTGAGGAGTGTACAAGAAATTGTCTCCTAGCAAGTAGAGTATATGCAGAGAGATTTTCAAACCTTGAAAGAAGACCGGAAGCATTTGAAAGATTATTAGAGACATTTATAGAAATTGATAGTGTAACCTAGAAAAAGGAGAAACAAATAAACCGGTAATCAATAAACAAAGCGAACTGGCCGTATTATTAACAATGCAGGAAAATCCACATACAGAACATTTAGAGCGAGTAAGGCTAGCTAGAAAAGAGATAGATCTAGAGTGGGGCGGTTGTAAAACATGTACGGAATTAACGCATTGGTGAGCGTGCTATTCCGTATATGTTTTACAACCGCCCCACTCTAGATCTATCTCTTTTCTAGCTGGCCTTAGTCGCTCTAAATGCTCTGTATGTGGAGAGATGTAAGTATAGATGGTACTTCAAAGGTAACGGCTATTGAGGGTAGGAGCTTGCGTTTGTTAAGGATCTACTAAAATTAGTCATTCTAACAATTTCGTTTAAAGATTGAACGAAATACCTACTGTATAACACAAAAAGAACTTTTTACAACTTGGTTATTAGTATACAAGCTCAAAACTGACACCTTTACTTTATATTAAATTAATGTTACCTTTCACCGCTGAGTGAAACTTAATTGTTTCTCACACTAAATGGAGTTTCCTCTTGTTCTAGACCGTTTATAGATTATTTATTGAAAATCCGATCTTACAGTAAGTTTGAAGTGCAAATTGGCTTCTAAAAATACAAGCATTTCTCATTAATTCAACTTTAAAAAGAAATAATTAGAAAATGATCTATCCTAGGTGCATCAAATGAGGTATCAATAGAAAGCGTCGTAACAGGGCTTTCCAATGAGCCAAAAATATACAGGGTGTTCCATTTAAAAATTTCGAGATTTCTTTGATTTTGCAAAATTGTGAACACCCTGTATAAAGCGAGCAGTTGCAGAATTTATTTCACATAGTAACGACTGTCCATACTAGTAAAAAATATTCTACTCTGTTGGTTTCGAATTTTTTGTTTTTCCCTACGCAAAATAGCCTACTGAAATGTTTCAATTTATCAAGTAAAATAATTGTTTACACAGAAACTATCAACTTTAGACCTATACAACATTATATCGTTGTAATCAGCTTTCAAGCGCGGATCATTTTTTCTATAAATATACAGGGTGTTCCATTTAAAAAAATGCAACTTTAGTCTGGCATTTCCATCTGGAACACCCTGTATAAAACAAAATATTTTTAAAACGTGCACTTGATGGTGCGGAAGAATATCCGACGACTAAATATTTGACAAACTTTCAAATAAGCGTGTAATCTTCCGTCCCCGCTTCGTTGCCGGACCCTGTATATGCTAGTTCATGGAAATAAGCTTAGATGTGCAAATTGCAGTACGAACTCATCATGCAATGTAGAACTTTGTTTAACCGATAAACGGAACTGCTTTATGTGTCATGCTGGTGGTGAAATGGGATTTATTAACGGAGCATTACTTTTATTCAAATCAAAGACGAAAAGCGGAGATTACCATGATGAAATGAACTACGACAATGTCTCGAATTATGGATAATGCATACCATAGTGTACAAATTAATAGGGCACCAACATCTGCATCCAAAAAAACAGATATTATTCGGTGCACTAAGTTTTTGTTTGGGAATGTACATACACGACAAATCGATTGTGCTGCTTGAGAGGTCAGGTTCACTTGCTCGCACTTGAGACCTGTAAACCACGCTAGAGGTTTTTTGGTACCGAGAACTGGACAATGTACCAATCCCTAGTTGTCATCCAAGGCTCGATTAAACAAATCTAATTGCACGTAATTTGCATAAAAGAAAACCAACTATTAAATATAATTAATTCCCACTTCTTTTACACAAACTAGAAACATGTACATACATTGAGTTTTTACTATCGTAAAGGCTTTTAATTTGAAACGTAATAATTTAGATCCGATTGTTTTATTCTATGTATTATTCATCGTAAATTATATGCGTGCGTTTCACGATGATTTTTATTTTCCATTATTTATTCATCAATTCATCATTTTTTTCCAACAACTGCCCAGATGCCAAGTCGGGTATCATTTCGTATGATTAGTTAATCGTCTCTGATTATATACGCGGCCGTTTGCTGTGGCACGACGCCTATGGAAAAAACAAGTGAAATTAGCGGTTATCCGATGTCTTCGATATGTATACACCGTTTCATCTGCGATCTACATCATCTATAATACCCACATATTTCTCTTTTAGAAGTCTGTCGGTAATCATATCGAACTAGGGGTTGTTTTTCTTCATAACAAGACTAATTCACATTTATTATTAAATAATTCCATCTGATCTCAATTCGATAATAATATTCAATAGCTGGAGGAATGCAGAATATTATCTCTAATCATGTCCTGCAAGGTTAGCTATGTGAAAGGCTCATGTATTACTGGTATTGTTATTAGATAAGAATGAATTTATTTACGACAATATTAGTAACGCTATTACGTTGACATGCAAGCGAAACGCTTTGTCTTAGATTGCACCATTAGCGAAAGAACAGTTCTTTTCTGAAATCAGATATTAAACCTTACTTATGCCCGTTGAATATTTTGCATACGTAAATAAAGTGAACGGTTTCTCAAGTTGAGCGTTTTGCATAAAATAGTGATCGTAGTACATGGAACTACATGCAAAATCAATACGTGACCGTACTGTGTATACAGTGGGAGCCTGGTTAATAATAAAGTATGCCTAACACTATCACAAGAATCTAACACAGAATACAATACACGGGAGATATTTTTCCAATTTATAGAAAATATGCAAAATATCCTCGGTGGAACGTTGTAATAATTTGTGATTCATGTTTATATCGTTTACTAGATAACGCAAATGAAAAATGCAACGAAACAGATAGGGTCAAGTGGAAAACTTTCACGTTTTAATCTACTTACCATTTCAAATTGAACTGTTTAATTTCACTATTCTATGTAAATTTGTCTCATCTTGCCAAAAAAAATTGATTATTTTTAATTAAATGTCAGCAGGTCCACAAAAAATACCAAAAACAGCGTTTCATTCAGTTGATTTTTTTCATGGGAAGTGATTAGGCAAACGCTTCCAACAGAATGCATCAGTAATGGGGAAATGATAACTCAAATGCTTCCATGCTTGCCAACTACTATCGGGCTCTCGTTAGAGATGATATTTGTGCTTTTTTAGGACATAGAAGTGTCATCAATTTTTTTTGATAAATGAGCAACTGCTCGTAAACTAGTTCAAGGGAGGTCGTGACTCGGTTGAAGATGACCCAAGAAGGGGAAGACTTTCACACCTGAGTAATCCTGAAGTTTGCAAAAAAAAAAATAAAAGAAATTGGATTGCAAGCTTCAAAATGGGTTAATTTTCCATTGAAGATGATCGATCACCGTTCGGGAAGGTTAATTTCTATGTACCGGGTGGCCAACTCACTCGGCCATATCTCAGGAACGGTTCACAGTACAGCTTCGGGAAGAAAATATTATTGATTAACGTGACCTCGAGAAACATCTGGAAATTATTTAGAAAAATGTAGGTTGACCGCTAGAGGGCGTAACTGATCATAAAAAATTTTAATTCTTATTTTACGCAAAATTTACCAACTTAAGGTCTATCATAAATATGAAAATCGGAATCTACTGAAAATTTTTTATATTCTACGTCGGGCAACTTTCTTGTATTTTGTCAAATAAGGGGAGGGGTGGAGAGGAAACTTTGTATTGAGGGGAAACTTTGTATTGAAGGAACGCTTATAACGCTAAACTAAATTTAGCAAACTTAGTCGCGTTGGATACAGCATTGCTCCTCCGATCTAATGCTTCCAATCGAAATAAACGCAAAACAGCCCCAGAAATTTCCGCTGAAGTCAATGTTGGTCGTTCCAAGCCCATTACTGTTTCCACCGTTAAATGCCGTCTACAAAATGCGGGTCTTCATGGAAGAATTGCTGTGAGAAAGCCTTTATTACAGAAGCAAAATAAACAAAATCGACTTAAATGGGCTTGAGAACACCAGCACTAGACACCGGTAAGGTACTTTGGAGCGACGAATCAAAGTTAGAAATCTTTGGATCAAGAAGACGCGTATTCGTTAGAAGAGCTTCGGGAGAACGTGAGAGAGAAGACAGCATTAGTTGAACATGAAGGTGGTTCGGGATTGTTTTGCTGACACAAATATGGGTGACATAGTGAAAATTGAGGGTATCTTGAAAAAGAAAGCTATCGTGATATTTTGGAAAATCATTCAGTAGTTTCAGGATCGCCCATATTGGGTCGGAATTTTGTATTCTAAGAGGACAATGACCCAAAACACACATCCAAGCTGTGCAAGGACTATCTGCAAAGTTTGATCACGGAAGGTGTCTTGAATGTCATGGAATGGCCACCCCAGAGTCCTGATTTGAATCCCATCGTGTTGTTATGGAAAGAACTCGATAGGGAAGTAAAAATTTCCGCTGAAGTCAATGTTGGTCGTTCCAAGCCCATTACTATTTCCACCGTTAAATGCCGTCTACAAAATGCGGGTCTTCATGGAAGAATTGCTGTGAGAAAGCCTCTATTACAGAAGCAAAATAAACAAAAACGACTTAAATGGGGGGCTCGAGAACACCAGCACTGGACACCGATAAGGTAAGGTAGGAAACATAATAGGGAAAATATTAAAAACAAGCGTATAACTTCCATACTATTAGTGATACTGGTGTTTCAGAGGCAAAAATGGAACGAGCGGGCAAAAATGAAAGGAAAACATGTATCACATGCATTTAGTTATTATACAGGGTGTTTCTGAATTGATACGAAAGATTTCAAAGGGTGATTCTTTAGCAAAAATTAAGGGGGTCTTTCATATAACTTTTTGTTCAACACCCTTTTTCCTCCAAGTGACAGCCCTTTAAAATTAGGTAAAAAAAAATTGTTTTTATTTAATATATCCACTTTGGAAAAAATGTAGAAGAATGAAATTTGGCAGATAACTGATGCTAATAAAATGGCAGTTTTTGAGTATTTTTGTTACCCTAAAATGTAATCACAAGGGGCGGAAAAAAACAACCCCTATAATATTTTGCATCAGAACTTTTTAATCCGGCTATATTTTCCTATTTAAAAAGACAGACTCAATTTGCAACTTTTCATGTCTTGACTTTATACCATAAAATGGTTAGTTTGATCACAAAAAAATAAAATACTGCTCAGACTCTTTTCCCATAAATTCACAAAGAGGTTATTATTTATTTAAAAAAACTGAAGTAAGCTGCTGTCAAATGAAGTCATATGACAAATAGTTTTATTGTTTCATACTTCTAAATTTTTCCGAAGTGGATAAATTAAATAAAAACATTTTTTTTACTTAATTTTAAAGCGCTGTAACTTGGAAGGAAAAGGGTGTTGAACAAAATGTTATATGAAAGACCCCCTTAATTTTTGCTAAAGAATCACCCTTTGAAATCTTTCGTATCAATTCAGAAACACCCTGTATTTTACATTCAAAATAAAATAAAAAGCATCTGAAGGAGATACTAGTTTAAATAACACTATAATTAGGGTGAAAATCAGTTTATTATAATTGAAAGATAAATCAAAAATACAATAATAAGCTAATGTTTCTGTCAATAAAATACTACCAACTCTGCGAAAATGTGAAACATAAATAATACTCTTTGTTTAAACATATTATGTTAATTATAAGATATAACGGCGAAAACTGAAACAAAATTAATAGTTGATTTTCAATCACGGGCACTGGTTTTTGAAAAACATATTTTACTTTGTCTGCACATATTTGGACTATTTGTGAAATTGGAAGAATTCCTAAAATAGCTTCACAATCAACCACAGAAATATCTTTTTCAATTAATTTATATTATTTATATATATATATATCAGCGCTACAGGCCTTGTCGGCCCTTGGCTTCTGTCTTCTTTATTATCTGCTTCCACTTTTTTCTGTCCTTGGCTAGCTGTTCCCAATTATTTATGCCCATCTCTTTGATATCCGTGACTACTTCCTGGAACCATCTTTTCTTTGGTCTTCCTCTTCTTTTCTTTGCACCTTCTCCTTCGTATAACACTTTACGGACAACTCTTTGCTCCGGCATTCGGATAATGTGTCCCAACCACCTCATTCTCTGTCCTCGAATTTTTTGGGTTATGTTTATTCCTTTGTATAAGTCCATCACCTCTCTATTGGTACGTCTTTTCCACTCGCCCTCCGTCGTTCTCACTCCACCTAGTATTTTCCTCAGAACTTTCCTTTCCCAGATTTCTAACTTTTGTTCATCTTTCTTTGTCATTGTCCAGGTTTCACTTGCATACAAGACAACCGGCCTTATAATTGTTTCATATGTTCTAATCTTTACTGCTCTTGATAGTGTTTTTGCTCTCAGCATTCTTGATAGTGACCCCACTACTCCATTTCCTTTCAAAATTCTCTTATCAATTTCGTTTTCTTCTTGGTTATTACTTCTTATTGTCACTCCTAGATATTCAAATTGGCTTACTCTTTCAAACTCATACTCTCTTTCTCCAGCTTTAAACTTTACAAATTTATTCTCATCAGACACTTCTGTTCTCATTTCCATATACTTTGTCTTTTCTCTGTTTATTTGTAGGCCGAATTTGTTTGCCTCCTCTTCAAATTTTCTTAACATCTTTTCAAGTTCTTTTTTGGATCTTGTTAGCAAAACCACGTCATCTGCGTACGCAATACATTGTACTTTATGTTGGTAAATCAATCCTGCTCTTTGTATCCCACTTTCTCGTATGATTACTTCCAACACCAGATTGAATAGGTTCGTCGAGAGCGGATCTCCTTGTCTTAATCCTCTACCGACACTGAATTGTTCCGAGTAGTTACCTTCTACCAAGATCTTATTTCTTGTATCTGTCAGTGTCATTTCGACTAGTTTTCTTATTTTTCTTGGTATTTCCAATCTCTTAAGCGCTTCGTACAGTTTACTTCGTGTAATTGAATCATAAGCCTGCTTGAAATCAATGAAGAGCATGTGTAACCCTAGATTATGTTCGTAACTATTGTTTAGGATCTGTTTTAATGTGAAAATCTGGTCTACTGTCGATCTTCCACGTCTAAAGCCAGCTTGGTATTCGCCTACTGCTTCGTCCTCATATTTCTGCAGTCTGTTTCGTATTATCTTAGCTGTTATTTTATATGTTGTATCTAGCAATGCAATTCCTCTATAATTTCCGCATCTCGTTTTATCACCTTTCTTAAAGATTGGGCAAATAAGGGCATTTGTCCATTGCTCCGGCATTCTTTCTTCTCTCCACACTCTTTGTATTAACTTCACCAGTTTCCTGTGTAAATTCTCGCCTCCTAGTTTTAATGCTTCTGCTGGGATTCCACTTTCCCCTGCGCTTTTCTTGTTTTTTAGTTCTCGAATAATTTGGCACACTTCTTGTTCTGTAGGTTCTGCCAGTTCTTCATCATTGCCGTCTGCTGGTTCCGAAGTTCCATACCGGGGCCCCTCTTCTTCTCCTTCATTTAACAGCTGTTTAAAGTATCTTGCCCATACATCTAATTTTTCATTTGTATCTCCTACCAATAGTCCTTCTTCATTTCTACAATAACTTATCCCTGCGTTAGTACTTTGTTTGGTGTGTTTTACTTCTTGATAGAAATTTTTTACTCGTTTATTAGTGTAATGGTCTTCTATGTCCTTTAATTGGTTTTCTAGATATTCTCTCTTTTTTGATCTGCAGATCCTCTTTGCTATTTTTTTCTTCTGATCATAATTTTTCTTTGTGCTTTCTGTTCCATTTCGGTCGTCTTCTATTTTTGCCTTATTTCTATCATTCAGAGCACTCCTACATTCTTCATCAAACCACTCTTTTTCTTTGAATGCTTTCGCTGTCCTAAACAGCCATTCATGGAATCTTTTATCCCCTTCTGAATTGTAGTCATATTATTTATATTTTATTATTATTTAAGCTTTTTTGTTATGGTAGTTTTTCTGTCTTGTACGCCTTGATGTGTATTTGCACTTTCCGAAATAAAAACGTTTTATCTATAGCATACTTTGCACTAGCTTTGCGAAATGTTAGGTTTTTGACTATATCTTGCACAGGTACGTTAACCCTTTCTTCGAGGTACTTGACCCCCTTTTTGATATAATTTCTTGGCATTTCAATATGTTTCTATGTCCAGATCTCAAATACTACTGTTGAAACTGGCACGGACCTGCGTAAAATTGTTTCATATTTTCCCAGAGGTTGTTTTCATTTTTTCCTTAATCGGCGTTTTATTTTTTCCCAAATCTAATCAGTATTATAAAAAAACTAAACACCGGAAAATTAAAACTAAAACGACATTATGTTCTGTGATCTATTTGCTCTGCGCAAAATCAATATCAAACTGATACTGCAATTAATTTTGCTTTTACAGAGAAAGTTCTGCAGAAAAATAAGATATTTTATTTACATACAGGGTGTCTTAAAATAATGTACTAACACTTTGAGTGACTATAATATGCTGACCTTTTTGTTTTTTCAGTTGTAACTAATGTAACAGAATGCCAGGAGATCAACTTAGCTTTGAAGAGAGAAAGTTTGTCCTTAAATGTTACTGGAATACCGAAAATGCCACTGAAGTGCAAAGACGATTCAGAAGGGAGTTTGATAAACCGCCACCAACGCACCGGACTATTGCTCGCATCAGAGATAAATTTGAAAGAGATGGAACCGTTCACAACGTCAATAAGAATCGTTCTGGACGACCACGGACATCCACCAACCCTGCAAAAGAAGAGCAGGTGCAGGAAACCCTCATCCGAATCCCACGGAAATCTCTACGACAAACAGCTCGGGAGACAAACATCTCAAAAGACAGCGTACATCGCATCATGAAGCGTCTGCGTTAGAAAAGCTACATTCCAACACTAGTCCATGCTCTCAATGAAGATGATCCTGAAATTGGAAATTGAAAGACAATGTCGCGAAATTCGAAATGAACTGTTTCGTGACGTTTGTGAATCCACTGGTGCACGTTATCAGCGTTGTCTGGACAATGATGGCCATCAATATGAACATTTACGAACATGATTCTTTGATTACATTTCTTCTTCTGTAATTCAAGCTTTTAAACTTGTCTTTATGTTCATAAATAAAGTTTTTATAGTCATTCAAAATGTTAGTACATTATTTTGAGACACCCGGTATTTTTACTCTGGTTTCGAAAATACCTTATGGACAGTACAATATTTACAACTAGCGTTTCATATTTTTATATCCCCTTCACTAAACTATAAGTTAGGTAATAGCGCTTGCATAATTGCAGTAAATTCATATATTAATAAATTACAGACTTGTTTCACTTTTACCCTAATTTTTACGTGTTGCATATTTACCCCACTTGACCCTACTGGAACAGACTTAGGTAGTTGTGTTGAGACCATTTCTTCTAGTAGAGCCACATCTAACAGTAAATCTGCAATCTTTCCTCCATCCATCGTACGCAATCTAATATTAAGCAAGAAAGAACAGAAAAACAGAGAGAGAAAGAGCAAAAAAACCGATAATTACTGATGTCTTAATAATACGTAGTTCTATTTCATAAGCTGTTACATCCAATTCGAAGATTCATTTAGGTAGTTGTTAGCAAGACCATCCGCGAGGAAACGACAAAACGTAAATATGTACACCATCGATGGAGAACGAGGCGAGTTCTCTTCCCTCGGCATTCGGCGACGTTTAAGTGGTTCGATTTAGAGCTGTTTCCTTTCCTCGACCAACGTATAAATCATGCGCTACAGTGCCGAAGCCGTAACGGCAGCGAAAGAAGGTAGTGGAAGAAGACGAAGAAGTAGAAGAAGCGGTAGAAGCGGCTCCTCTCCCGACACAGCCTCGTTAAATTTTATAGGAGGTTCAAGGTTATGAATACCTAATACATGGGCGTCAAAGCATTATACACTCACACATATGCGCTCACACTTATATACGAGTTTACGCTGCCGAAGACTTGGAAAATATCTCGACTGACCGTTCGCGTTTATCTATACAATCTTGGTCAAAAATCTTAAAATCGGGCTAGAATTTCGCTCTTTGTGAGCTCCATTTAGGCATGTCTGCCTTGTATAATCTAGAATATTCTCTTAAAATCTAAAAACCGTATTTGAGTGTATAAACTGCTATAAAGGGGAAAGGTTAGTCAGTCGAAGTTAGTGAGTCGAATCTGAGGGCGGAGATTTAGATCCTCTAAAGGGAGAGACTTAGATCTTCCAAAAAATAAGATCAAGACTGCAGCAATAGAACCTACTAGAAGACGATGTTTCGGCATGGGATTTTGGTAAACGTCATTAAAGCCTTAGTACCATTTTTTGACAAGGAAAAACTTGGTTTTCTGCAGTAATATTATAAGTTTATTGGAGGCTTTAAATATACATTACAATCTGTGGAGACTTAAAAGATTGTTCCACTCTTACTAGGCTATATCAAGTTTTGCGCTTTTTTTGTGTGTGTGAATTGGATAGTCGAGCAAAAACACTTCATTACAAGAGATAATTTTGACCTGTTTGACAATCATGAAAACCAGGTCAAAAAACCTACAAACTATGCCATTGGAAGACTCCACAGAGATTTTCTTATAACCACTGCATTCAAACAGCCTTCCAAGAGATTTTGAAAAAAAAATGCTTGAATCTAAATTCTTTTGTAAGTTTTTATAAACATTTTTACATTTGTATAATTTATACAGGGTGTTTCCTAATTGAATGTTAATATTTTAGGGGACGGTTTTTTGGTCCATTTTAAAAAGAAAACTTCATATGAACGTTTGACCTAAACGTCTTAACTTTTGAGATATAGGGTGGTAAAGTGTACAAGACAAAGACAATAAATGTGGTGTGTGTATTTTTTATATATGTTATGTTGTTGTTAAGATAGTGGGTTGACCGTATTATGAGTGTAACCTAAAATGTACAAATAAAGTTTATAAACACAAAATTACAGAAGAAAAGTCTAAATTCAAAACATAAAGTTTTCAAAAATAAATAGTTTTTCATTAATTTCTGTGAAATGTGGTTTACGTGTACTATGTATCAAGAGGCATTATTGAGTGCACCACGATTTTTTTTTTAGTTCCATCAGTGGCGTTCGTACGGATTTAAAATGGACCAAAAAATCGTCCCCTAAAATATTGACATTCAATTAGGAAACACCCTGTATATTGTTTATGCCTTTAGAATTAATATAATTTCCTGAAGAAGTCACAGAATTGTGATATGTATATGTATTGAAAATTTTTTTATTATTAAAGGACCGAAAAACATCAATGCAATTAAATTATTCTCTCTAAAGATCCATTTTCCACAGTGAGACCTGGACTTTTTTTCATGGGGACTGGGGAGTTGTACGTGATGACGCAAACGCTTCCACCAGAATGCATCAGTAATGGGGGAAAATACCAGGGAAACTTAAATGCTTCCATGTTTGCCAACTACTATCGGACTCTCGTTAGAGATGATATTTGTGCTTTATTAGGACATAGAAGTATCATCAATGTTTTTGATAATTGAGCAACTGCTTGAAAAGCAGTTCAAGTGCGTTGGTGACTCAATTGGAGATGACCTAAGAAGGGGATAACTTTCACACCTGACTAATCCTGAAGTTTGCAAAAAATAAAAAATAAAAGAAATGGCAATTTTTTTTAAGAGATCTTGCATCTTCCTTGTCCTTCGTATGCGACCGTAAAAAATTGGATTGCAAGCTTCAAAATGGGTCAATTTTCCATTGAAGATGATCGATCACCGTTCGGGAAGGTTAATTTCTATGTACCGGGTGGCCAACTAACTCGGCCATATCTCAGGAACGGTTCACAGTACAGCTTCGGGAAAAAAATATTATTGACTAAAGTGATTTCGAAAAACATCTGGAAATTATTTAGAAAAGTGTAAGCTGACCGCTAGAGGGCGTAACTGATCACAAAAAATTTTAATTCTTATTTTACGCAAAATTTACCAACTTAAGGTCTATCATAAATATGAAAATCGGAATCTACTGAAAATTTTTTATATTCTACATCGGGCAACTTTCTTGTATTTCGTCAAATAAGGAGAGGGGTGGAGGAGAAACTTTGTATTGAAGGAACGCTTATATCTCCGGTTCTATTGAACCGAATTTAGCAAACTTAGTCTCGTTGGATACAGCATTGCTTCTCCGATCTAATGCTTCCAAACGAAATAAAGACGAAACAGCCCCAGAAATTTCCGCTGAAGTCAATGTTGGTCGTTCCAAGCCCATTACTGTTTCCACCGTTAAATGCCGTCTACAAAATGCGAATCTTCATGGAAGAATTGCTGTGAGAAAGCCTTTATTACAGACGCAAAATAAACAAAAACGACTTAAATGGGCTTGAGAACACCAGTACTGGACACCGGTAAGGTACTTTGGAGCGACGAATCGAAGATTCGTATTCGTTAGAAGAGCTTCGGGAGAACGTGAGAGAGAAGACTGCATTAGTTGAACATGAAGGTGGTTCGGGGTTGTTTTGCAGGCACAAATGTGGGTGACATAGTGAAAATTGAGGGTATCTTGAAAAAGAAAGCTATCGTGATATTTTGGAAAATCATGCAGTAGCTTCAGGATCGCGCATATTGGGTGGGAATTTTGTATTCTAAAAGGACAATGACCCAAAACACACATCCAAGCTGTGCAAGGAGTTTCTGCAAAGTTTGACCACGGAAGGTGTCTTGAATGTCATGGAATGGCCACCCCAGACCCCTGATTTGAATCCCATCGAGTTGTTATAGGAAGAACTCGATAGGGAAGTAAGAAAATCAGCCCCAACACCTAAAGATGATTTGTAGAACAAATTAGAAGCAACTTGGGCAAAGATATCACCAGATACATTAATGAATGTAATTAAAAAATAAATATGTTTATGTTTCTCTAGTGTTTTTCTAAAATCTGTAGTTCAACCTAGAATGCCTAAATAATGATGAGTGATAGTGTACGTCTGTCTCCGAAAATTTTAAAGGTACTTCATGGTATGATTTTGTCAAACCGTCGAATTGGGCTAAAACGAATATCTAAGGCAACAAACGCATCCATCATATAATTCACGTCGATTTGGTCCTCAAAGAAATGTTTGCAAAATGAATCGCCAAATGACTGAAAGCAGCAATGAATGGAATGGAGACATTCTGATTCTCTCCAACACTTAAGAAGTTTGGTGTTCAAAAATATGCTGGAAAAGTTCTTGCTTCAATTTTTTGCGATTGCCATCGAGCAATCATAATTGATTTTCTGAATAAAGGTGGAACAATAATTGGGAATTATTATTCGATGTTACTGACCACTCTACCAGAAACAATTATGGAAAGAAGACGTGCAAAGTTATCCAAAGGTGCCCAATGGGTGGTATGAATAAAAGAGAGCAAAACCCAATACTCGCAAAATTATTATTATTATTTTATGAATAAAAATGTAAATAAAAGCTTTTACTCAAGACTTTCCTCTGAGCATGAGCATCTACTTACTTTTATCCTCCAAGACGGGAGGTTTTCCTCATAAGGAGAGCATTGAGATTTTAAATCACTTTATTGGTTTGAGGAAGAAAATTTGCATTGGATTGCAACTCACTTTATGGACGAGAACAACGAAAGAAGAGGAGATGCTCTTTCGTCGGACCATAAAATTAAAATATTTTTGCGGTTATGGCCAATCGAAAAAGCTCATTTATAGATCAAATTTCCGTCAACGTTGGATCAAGTAAACGAAGCATGGCACACGTGGAAAGAGACATTTCAATTTCCATGTGCGATAGGGGTAATTGATTGCACACACGTTCGAATAGTGAAACCTATCCTTCATGGTGATGAATACATCAACAGAAAGGGGTTGGCGACTTTAAATGTGCAAGCAACGTGCAACTCCAAAGAAATGTTTACTGGTGTTGATGCAAGTTGTCCGAATTCTGTTCATGAAACACATTTCATTATGCAACAATTATGGCTTGGAACCATGGTTGATGACACCATTTCAAATCCCAATTAACGAATCCGAAATAGCTTACAAAAGATTGTTTAAGAAAGAAGACTTACCGCGAATTTTGCTTATAGTCGGATTATCCTCTCCATCCATTAATTCATGCAAAATTTTTTTCCACTGTTTTTGTCTACTTTGCTTTTTAGCCTCATTTCCATATTGTTCAATTTTTTCATGAATTGAGCAGGGGATTAATGGTTTTCCCAATTGACGTTCTAGCTCAGCAACTGATTACTTCAAGGCTTCATCTTTCAATGTTTTTTCCTGTGGAATTTGTGATTTTCAAAGAATTTCTGCAATTTATTTATGCAAGTCTCGACAAGTTAGGCAAGCAAATCTCCATTTGGTCTACGCAGATTCATACAAATCGGAGCTCGTACCTTTTACTTGGGAGCATAAGCCATTCAAACAATTCGTGATTTAGGGATCGAATTAACTCGAACACGCCCTTTAGTAACCAGAAAAAAAAACGTTTAAAAGGTCGTAAATTTTCTTCCAACGAAGAGGTGATAGAGATATTTTTGTCCACGATTGTACCTATCTGTCGAACTCTTCTCCGGAGCTGACCAATTGAAGGCCAACCGGGGAACACAAGACCCTCTCCCGAGTCCGTAATAGTTTCGAACGCGAGAAGAATTTTATCTGATTCCGACCGTTTTTATGCAGTTTGGCCGACGTTTTATAATAGTCATTTGATGTTACATATATGCTCATATTCTATAATAAAAGACGCAGGCAACAGTAATATGCGTATCTATATTCACGTGCAGTAGATACGATGGTAATTTAAAAATGTCTGTTGTTGAGTAAGTCATAATTTTTATGCGAGGAATGCAGTTTGATTCTTTTGCTTTTTTTTTTCTGAGGAAAAAAGAAGCTTTTATTAAGGTGCAAACCGTCTCATTTACTTATCAGATTTAACACTGATTCTTATGTAACTTATTTGCAAAGTAAATGTTTTTGTTTTTTGATCTTGATCTCTATAGTCTGCAATTTGTTGTT
This sequence comes from Holotrichia oblita, assembly GCA_023690525.1. Classification (NCBI taxonomy): domain Eukaryota; kingdom Metazoa; phylum Arthropoda; class Insecta; order Coleoptera; family Scarabaeidae; genus Holotrichia; species Holotrichia oblita. The sequence continues at coordinate 95,974,783 of CM043021.1, read as the reverse complement.
CGGAATAATACCAAGTTCTGAAGCGGTAGTCACTTCAAGCAATTTAAATCTAAAAGCAATAAAATCAACTCGATACTGTTAAACATCAAAGAATATGCATCATTTGTTACGGTTGACAAATTCGATGTACTGTACAAATCGATACTTCTTTTACATTTCATCCCATTATCCACCTCTAATACCATCGACAATAAACGTACGATCCCGTATAAATAATCAAGTCTCAGTAGTCGTGACCCGATTTCACACACTTTTCATCTTTTTATCTACTGTGAAATCGTCACAATAGACCCCTTCAATTACGTTCAATTCACGTGCAAGATCACAAGGTGCCGCCTGTGTAGCACCGCACTACGGCCTACTACGATCTCGCTTTCCAGGAGACAGGCCGTACTCGATTATTGGTCGGTGACATTATATTATGGACGGGATATGCGTAGGTGTACCTCTGGCGGCCGCCTTTGGAAACTCAATACCGCCGGATCCGCGCGATTTGCTTAAATCGCGGAGGCGATGCTTAAGTTGATGAGGTAGAGGTACCGCCAAAGAACGGTGTACCCTTTGCGAATCTGACACCCTTTCCGGTTACTCAATGTAACCCTATCTATTGCTAATTGTGACAGAATTGTTAGGTATACCTATATAAACGAGGGCAAAATATAATAGCAATAACCGTTGAATGAGCAAATTTAAACCTATACTAAGAAAATTTCGTTTAGATCATTGTGTTTAGTGAAGAGAATCGAATTTCTAATTCTTGCTTGAAGAGGGTTAGATTGAGATCCCAGTTAGAACCTTTTACTCTTAGAATAATTATTAAACAGGTCGATAGACGCAGTGGTTAGGAGGCTGACTATCGTTGTGGCAGGACGATAGGAGCCGGGTTTCGATTCTCTGGAAGGACGGTGACATTTTTTCAGAGAGTTGAAATCCTGATCCACTTACCGTTCGCTATTGGGAGCAAAGTAATTAACAGCGCGGCATTATAAAAGGCGATATAATGCTGTCACAAAGCAATTTCAACGCAATTTACGCACACAACGCTACACCGCGTGAGTTGCAGTGCCCGATTCGAGTCTTGGCCTCCCTCAGTTTTCCTCTCCATCAGTCTCTATCTTTGGCGTCTTTTTTTCCAATTCCTGGATTGCATTAAGCGTTCTGCGTCTGCGGCAACCTCATCCCGCCACCCTCTACGCGGTCTTCCTATCGGTCTTGTTTCTGCTACATTTACCTCGAATACCTTTCTCTGCCTCCAATGTTCTTCCATTCTAACCACGCGTCTTGCCCAGCGTAGTCTTTCCAGCTTTACGAGTTGTGATCTAGGCGGTTCTTTAAATTATTGGTAGATTTCGAAATTGCAATTCTCCACGTGCGACTGTCGTTCTTAGGGCCAAATATTTTTCTTAAGATTTCTCTTTCGAATGCGTCGACGTGTGAGGTCATTTTTTTTGTTAGTACCCATGTTTTGCATCCATATGTGGCTATTGGTCTTATGATACTTCTTAATAGATGGAGTATGGCAAAGTATACTTTATTGGCCTGAGTGTCCCTTTTTTTATTTCAGTTTCTTCGTTGCCGTCCTTCCCTAGGTTTACTCCCAGGTACATAAAATCTGAAACTCTTTCTAGGTTGTCATCTCCTATCATGACGTTTTGTAATATTCTCTTTGAACGTGTTTGTGCCAGGATTTTTGTTTTTTTCTGTATTTATTGTTAAGCAGATTTTCCTGGCTTCGTTATCTAGGCTCTCTGTTACTGTATTTATCGATCTGCCCATTATGTTAATGTCGTCAGCGTATGTTGCTATTTGTAATTGATTTGTTGCTTAACATGTTGTTAGGGTTTATTGATGTTTTTCTGAACATATATTCCAGGGCTATGTTGAATAGGGTAGAGGCCAGGCCATCTCCTTGTTTCAGGCCTTTGGATATTATGAATAGGTCCGTCACCTGGTTTTGTATTCTCACCTGTGCTGTCGTCTCTGTCATGATTTTCTCGGTCAGCCTTATTAACTTTGCAGGGACTCCGAGTTCCTTCATTATTTCGTACAGCTTATTTCTTTTTTAGAATAGATGGGTGGATCTGCCCGGTCTAAATCCCGTTTGGTACTCTCCCACAATGTTTTCCACGTATTTGGACATTCTTTTGTTTATATTTAGGAAAATATCTTGCATGCAGTGAACAGTAGTGTGATTCCGATAGTTGTTACATCTTAGTTTGTCTCCTTTTTGTGGATGGGGAGTCCGGTTTTTTGCCAGGGGGATCTTCTCTGATTTCCAAACATTGGCTATTAATATTCTATGAGTCTGTTCCCTGCTCCTTTGGATAGCTCCGTAGGGATGCTATCGTAGCCGGAGGATTTGTTATTTTTTGTGCCTGTATGGCCTGCCTAATTTCATCTATGGTTGGTGGTTCTTCAGGAGGTTCTTCGAGAATGGTTTTGTCCGGTTGCTGTGGTGCGCTTTCCTTGTCTTCTTGATTTTCTCCTCCCAATAGCTCTTCGAAGTACTTTGTCCATAGTGTCTTGACTTCATCCGGGTCCGCCACAATATTTCCTTCTTTGTCTCTCATTAAAGTGGTGTGGGGTTTATAGCCTGTACACAATTTTGTTATGTGTTTATAGGCTTCTCTTGGGTTGTCGTTTTTGTTATTTTCTATTTCTGCAACTTGTTGGCTTCCTTTCTTGCCCTTTCGAACTCTTCTCTTCTTTCTCATGTACGTCTTCTCCTATACAACTCATTCCTTCTGTCCACTGCTCTGGTACAGGTATCGTCAAACCATGTCTCTCTACGTTGCTGCTTCTGGCTACCAAAGATCTTTTGCGCCAAGTTTTGGGGATTTTTATTTTGTTACATTGTTCCTCGATGTGCTCCTCCCTTTCTTCTTGGGTTCTATTTTCTAGGCATTTATTAGTTTCTTTTATATATTTTTCCTTTGTTTTGGTGTCTTTTAGCACTTCTAGGTTGAATTTAATTTGTCTTCTATTACTGTACTTGTACTTCTATTGGGTCTGTTTATGCTAATTTTATTTCTAAATCTTATCTGCACCAGAAAGTGATCTGAACTGTATGATGCGCACCTTCTGCACCTACCACACAAAAAAAAAAAAAATTATCTATGTAAAATCAGTAGATATTTCTAGGTATATATAGATTGATGAGCTAGTGAAGACAGTTGTAGATTTTTATTGAATGGCCATTTGCTCGTAGTATCTTCAGCATGACTGTCAGTGACAGTCATGCTGAAGATGTTACGTAGTATGTAACGAAATGGCCATTCAATTAAATACACATTCAAGTGAAGTTGGGTTTTATTATTTTTTATATTCAACTGGATATTTATAGGTGCTCGTAGTATGTGGCCGAGGCGGCAGCCAAGGGCTAAGAATATGTGCAAGGCCTCGTGGACAGGCTTTCGGTTGGTTTGGCTGATTCCATGACGATCGTGCGGACCTTGCAAACGATTACCGAGCAGCGATGGCCAAAAACTATATGCAAAGAAGAAAACATCAAAGAAATTCTTCGAAGCGACCGCTGCGGGTCCGCGACGCTCATCAAAGAGGAAGCTGGGATACCAAAAAGCACAGTCTATCTAATTTCGACTGGAGATTTAGGCACACTAAAGGTCTGTGCGCGCTTCGTGTCACACAGATGACAGATGACCAAAAATATTGAATACTTCAGCAATTTTGCAAAAAAAAACGTTAAAAATGTCCTAGAGGAATCCAGTAAACATGTCAGCCATTGTAACCGATGATAAAACGTGGTATTTTCAATACGAGCCAAAAACAAAACGTAAGAGTACGGCATGGAAGTCATCAGAAGAGCCAAAAAAAAAAAGAGCAAGATCAAGACAATGCTGACTGTTTCTTTTTCGGTTCAAAGAGAATTGTTCACAGTGAATTCGTCCCAGAAGGTCAGAATATCGAGAGCCAGACAGTTGCTTTTGTTGCACGACGATCCACCATCACACAAAGCCATCATGGTGCGTAAGTTCTCAACCAAAATAGTCATCATTGTTATCGATCATCCACAGTATTCACCTGATTTAGCTCCGTGCGACTAAACTGAAATTGGCGATGAAAGCAAATCATTTCGATACCATTCCGATCATCCAAAAGATTTCGACCTCCATACTAAAGACCATTCCAGCCGGTGAGTTTAAAAAAATGTTTCGAAAAATTTGTCGAAGGTTTCCTGCACTCTATTGACTTTGTCTTAGAACTCTTTGTTGTCCGACAATGTCTTCTGTAGTATCGTCCTTCTGGAGTGTATAGATCAGCGTTTAAAATTTGTGTTAGTAAAAAGGGCTGAAAAGGATATCCTGCATCTCCCAACAGCCATATGGTTTCATGCCCATTTATATAATTATTCTCCAAAAAGATTTTTTTTAACTATGATATTGCTTTCTATAATATTTAAAAACAATATTGCTGGAGCTTCTGGATGGTTTACCAGAGGAGACTTGACAACCAATTACACCTACCACTCCAGAAAAATTAAATTTTTGATAAAACCCTTCTTTATAATTCTTTGCATTTGCTGTTGTGTGCTTGAAACTTGAATATGCCTTTGTAAAAAATTATTATTGGCTATTTCAGATATGGAAGAGTGGTAGTCTCACCACACTTAATAACTGCTTTACATATTTTGGGCATTCTTAATACAAGTCGTTGAAGGATCTCTACTGGAATTGCGTTCCATGCCTCTTCCAGATGTTCCCAACGCTGTTGTTGTGACCGTGGACAATGTTCCATCACCATTCTATCCACCTCATCCAAAAGTAGCTCGATAAGATTGAGGTCTGGCAATTGTGGAGGCCAAATCATGTTAACAAGTATTCTATCTGCTTCTTTTTGCTGCAAATAGTTTCTACAAAGTGGAGCAGAGTGCTTTGGGTCATTATCTTGCTGAAAATGAAACCCTTCTCCAATCAATCGCAACCCCGAAGGAATAGCATGTTCTTCTAAAATGGCCTTGCACCACTCTTTTGTTAATATTCCGTTGATTCGATCCAGATTTCCAACACCGTCACTGAACCTCCTCCATGCTTAATGGTATGCACAACACAATCATCACGCATTCTTTCCCCTCGTCTGCGTCGAAAGTAAACACGTCGATTACTACCAAAAATTTGAAATTTTGACTCCTCAGTCCATAACACTTTTTTCCACATATCTATGCTCCAATTTTGATGCTCTTTAGCCAATTTCAACTGTTTCTGACGGTTTTTTTTGCGAATAGCAAAGTATGCTACTGATCCCTCACTTATGATCAGTACTGTATATATTCTACAAGAGGATGTTTTTACGGTTATTAAATAATATTGTGCAATTCCATCCGGACAATATGTACACAAAATGAAACGAAAAATTATTGTCACAACAAGTCAACAATGGAAGAAGGTGTAGGTTACTATAAAGGTATCAAACCGAGCAGTGCAAATAATTCGACGCCATAAATCATATAAAACAAGCCAGAACCGTTTACGGCATCTAAAAAGCTATAAAAATTTGCATAATTGTACCAGCGATCATTTCCCGAATCGACCATAATTGCCACATAAATTATGATCGGATAATAATATTGAGGTAAGAAGAAAACGAAGGAGAACGACAACAGAACGATTAACAACAAGAAGAAAGATGAAGAACTTTAGTTGAGATACCACCACACGGTTCTACAATGAGCTGAAAAACCAATTCGACGCATTTTGTTAAACAGTTCCAGTTCGGACAATGAAAACGATCTCAAATATTCAAATTTATGTGGTTTGTTTCGGCTGGTTCGTTAGGGTCATCATATCATATAAAATCGGTAAAATTTCATCGGTGCCGTACTTTGAAGGTGGCCTATTCCGTAAGAGGTTGGTATTATTACGACACGCAAGGCGAAGAAAAATTATCGATGTTGCTTAATTTGTCTGGTTTGTGTAATAAATAGCGGGAATTCGAAACATTTCATTAATTTCTTTTTTTTTATCAGGATAAATTTTCTTATTTGGAAATTGTTAGTGTTTGTGATGAAATGGTGTTGAGAATAAATTGTGTTGTTTTTTTCTTCCTTTTAAGAACCGATCCGCGTTAAGTTAAAGTACAAACAAAAATGATTCGATTTAAATCAGGAAAAGATATTTCATAAAAAAGTTGGTTTTATCTTAAGCCGCATCCAAGAAGCAATCAAATTAGTACAGGCTTCGATTAATTCAATATTATTACTTTAAATGACAATCAATCAAAGTTGTCACTCCCCTCCCCCACTAATGCAACTCAATACCCCTCCGACCGCCTTAAAATATTAATTATCTAAAATTGTCGATTTTACATATAAAATGATGGTATAGAATAATAGTGTCCCCTTGAGGAACACCACCAATTCCCAATGACGATTCCAATAAAGCTTTACAGACTGAAAGCGTATCTTTACAATAGAGGACGAGATAATCTACATCCAATTTTTTTTTTAATAATTTCTCTATTGCTAGTTATCAAAAAATAATAATAATGGTGCCCCCTTGAAGAACACCGCCAAACTTTACAAAACTGAAAGAGTATCTTGGCACAAAAATTAGGCATTTTTATTTGCAAAACCAGAACCTCCTCTCTCCGCCTTACCCCAACTTTTGATGAAGGATGGAGTACCCTATATCCTCTCCAACTCCCCCATTTTTAAATAATAATCACACAACAACTGGGCATACAGTAAAATGCAAAAAAATGTTCGTATCATGTTTATACAGTAACATTATGAGCATACGAAAAACTTCAAAGCATTTTTCGATTAAAAAAAAATTAAAAAAAAAAATCAAAGAATTTCTTTTGCTGCAGTTGTACTCAAAATGTTATCCCGAATCAAAATATCGAAATCAAATATTCAAGTAATCCCATTTAAAAATCAAAAATCTAAGTCATTTCCGGTAAAAGCGGAAGTGATAAGAATATATCGACTATGTCAAGAAATGTAAATTAAAGCCCCGTACATAATTCCCAAATTTTGTTTCTCTATCTCAAATATTTTAGAGATTATAGGAGCGAGTCACCTCCCAGAAACACCCAGTATAGGTTTCTATTTTTTCGACACTATATATATCAACGACTATTATTTAGGATAAAAATTATTATTACTAATTTGTTTATGCGAGAAAAAAACAAAATATTAGATATATAAACATTTATCTTCCATTTTCGAACACTCTGTATATGTATTAATTATCTTATTACATTTTATTATCGTGTTATCACCAGAAATCAATTATGTTTGCAGAATAACTTTTTTCTTGACTTCTTCGATTTATTCTAGCACATATTCAAAAAAATACTATACAGGGTATTCAGGAAATGATAAACCCTTTTATGGCTCCCACCGAGAGAGATTTGTTCTTAAATAAACTTTCTTACAAGATAATCACGTAAAAGCTGGATCTGCACAACTGAAACATCCTGTATAAGGATTTTCAGATTTAATAGAACTAGAATCTCCTCTCCGTGCCCCGCCCACAACCTACTACCCTCCCCAAAAGTTTGATGAAGGATGGGGTATCCTATATCCTCCTCCAGATTTTAAAATAAAAAAAATGTTAGTATTTTCAATCAATCTTGATTGATTCCAGAAGCAATAATTTTAATTCTCAAAAACACTCGGTATAAAAGTAAAAGTTTCTATTTTTTCGATACTATATATATATATATATAAATTATTACTAATTTGTTTATGCGAGAAAAAGCAAAATATTATATAAACATTATTTATCCCTCATTTTCGAACACTCTGTATATGTATTAATTATCTTATTACATTTTATTATCGCGTTATCACCATAAATTAACTATTTTTGCAAGGAACATTTTTCTTGACTTCTTCGATTTATTCTAGCACATATTCAAAAAAATACTATACAGGGTATTCAGGAAATGATAAACCCCTTTTAGACACCTAGACAGATTTTGTTCTTTAATAAATTACAAGATAATCACGTAAAAATTGGGTCTATACAACAGAAACAGCCTCTATAAGGATGTTCAGATTTAACACCCTGTATATATATAATAAATGACTGTATTACTATCAATTTTACTTTTGCGGCGATTATTGCGGTGGGAAGAAATTGTTTTCCCGCCATACTTGCTAGACTTCTCGCAGCGCGTATTTAAGACGTGATTATACAGGGTGTTAAACTACAAATTAATAATAAACTGCAGTGTTTCTCATTAAATAACCGATAAAGATTCGCCATAAAATTACGCCTCGTAATAAGTAATTACAGGAGTTGCCTTTATAGTAGCTATCCTATCCGATAAATCATGTAGACCGTATTCAATAAGCCAACCAACGCATAAAATTCAACGAGTTAGACAATACCGCCCGGTAAAAATATAACTATTACGCCTGTATAGTGCATGCATGGTTAATGCAAACGCCCCATTGTCATTCTACATCGTTCACATTATTCGTTACTCGAAACTTGAACGTATTACAGCATGTAGGTGTCAGTACCAGTGTTCGGTTACAGCCATTGTCAATTATACAGCTATTAAGTGTGGTAAAAGCGTCTAATCCGGTTTTATTTCACAGTCTATTAAACAATACAATAGGACGGTAATGAATACGGATCGATTCAGGTGTGGAATTCCTAGGGAGACGAAAGGAACAAATCGAAAGGAGTTAAATTGAAAATTTTCCACCCCAAAATGTATTATATTGTTTGTAAACACTCTGTATAATATTTTTTTCTCGTAGATCTTACTAATGAATATAAAATATTTAGTTTAACAAGAACATTTCATCCGTTATACAATAATCATTATAAAAATAACTGTGTAATTTAAAGTGATTTTTGTTTATACAGAGTGTTCAGATATTCTTAGGATGTATTTATATGATAAACTGCATTTAAACGAAATCAGATTGAAACTACAAACGTTTTAGTGCAGATTTTAATATTAAATAGAGATAATTATCGGGCGTAATAAAACAATTCCCAATCCTAGATTTTAAAATGATAAAAAACGCATCTTTCTCATATGCGTTTGCCGTCAACAATACAATTTTCGCACGTTACAATACACCGAGACATATTAGCACGTTATAGCATCATTCTATACACCACAGTCGTCTGTAAAATATCAATTATCTTCGGTATATTGTGTTTTATCAATTAGACGCGGTCGCAGGTTTCTAAGAATGCTACCGTAATCACTGATGCGCGGCCGTCTATGTTTTATTTTTATATCTGTTCCCCTCTTTCCTTAGTTTCTTTTTTCCTTCTTTTCGGTTATAGTCTGACGCCTTACTATATGCTACGGTAACACAAATTTCATTTATACAACAGAGCGAGCCGTGGAAAAGACGAAAAACGCCTACCGTGGACAATACAGCGTGTCCGTGAAAAAAATACCCCAGACGTTATCCGGTCTTGCCGGTGATTACGTGGAAATAGTGTAACAATTTCTGGAAGCAGCACCGATCTAAGGTTGTGATATGGGAGTTTCAATTGAGAATATACAGGGTGTCTAAACTATAGTAAAATATACCGAAAAAAAAATAAATTGCATTTAACGCCCTTTTTGAAATGGAACACCCTATATATTTATATAATTTTAAAATTCTTCTCTTAGATTTTAATTTGTTACAAGTTTATTAATTAAATATGAGCAAAATATTTCGATTCGACAACATATGCCGTTCAAAATTTCGTACCAATTGTTTTTTCGGATAGAAGGCTTTTGTTTTTTAGTATTATTTTAATAGTACTTCCATTATAGTTGCTAACAGTTTAAATAATTTTTCCCTAACTGCTCCCTCTTTTCCTAAAAATGCTTTAGAAAAAATAAAATACTATTTACGCTCGTTAAAATAAGCTAGTATTTATTTTCTAATTCAATAGAAATGAATCCAAAGAGTGTTGTGGGTAAATGCTTGATCTTGCGTAACATTTTCTTTCAAAAAATGTTATACAGGGTGTTGAGAAAATACGAAAATCCGTTCTTTTTCAGTAATAAATGCGAGCTAATAAATTAAAGCTGCAATTTATATACCTGTTAGCAATACAGAGTGTTCTAAAAAGATGGCAGGTTAATTGTTAAGTATACAGGGTGTTCTATTAAAAAAAAATTGTATAAATTTATTTAAAATCTTATTCTCAAGTTCTTCAAATGTGTATGTATGTATGTATGTTCAAAGTTACAGCGTTGCATCGCTTATGTGTTACGCATTACGAAAACCACATAGCTAAGAGTACAATAGTAACAAATCAAACGCGGCGAAATTAGAAAGAATATTAATTGGTCGGAATATTAATTAGATTGTGCGCCACAGGCATCTCGACAGTACAAAATCGAATGTACAACGTTACATTACAAGTAACACACACTTATAGTCTACACTCTATAGGAACTATAGACGGGACCGACTGTTTAAAGATTGGGAAAATATTATGGACGAACGTAATTACGATGTTTTCAATCGTATTGTTGTTATAATTGGTTAATTTCGGCAGAACTCCTTTGGCTTCGCTCGCATGAGTTATGATTTTCTCTTGATGACCGACTAAAACAACGATGATGGGAAAGTAATGTTGTTGATAGAAGTGTGTATTGTAGATAGAAGTGAATTATGTAAAAGTTTGAATTTAAAGAGGATGTAGACAAATATGGGAGATCGGTAAACGGGAATGCCTGCATGTACGACAACTCTAGTTAAAACATCTAGCAAATACGTTCTCATTAAAACCAATGTAAACAGTCGTCACAACAAGAGTAAAAATCCACGCAAACGAGTACGGCTATTTCCATCTGAAGCAACTAATTAACATCGATAAGAATCCCGGTAAGTTGCGAGTTGTAAGGACGCTTATTATATTTTCCATTTTTAGTAGGATTAAATGCAATTAATGTGGAGATCCCAGGTATTATATAAAACATGTACAGCAGATGGAAGTCCAACTAACATATTTTCTATTAATTATTAAATGCTTCCATTAAATTCCTGCTTAATCAGCAATGAGGTGGTATAATTTGAAATAAATACAGTCCGAAGCAAAATTGCTTTATGCTTACAAGAAGCATATAATAATAATAATAATAATAATAATAATAATAATAATAATAATAATAATAATAATAATAATAATAGAACCTCGCATACTTGCTCCCAGAGCCGTATGTCGAGATATGTACCAGCCGTCCGCGCCCCTTCCCGACGAAAGACCCCGGGTCGTGGGTGAAAAGAACCACAACCCGGACAAGATGGCTGTGGTCGTGTGACAAGGCGTTGAATAATAATAATAATAATAATAATAAAGGAAGTTTATTTCCAACCAACAAAAACAGACATACAAAAAACAACCGTACAAAATCAGATATCTTATTGTAGGAGGAAAACAGAAGATCTTTCGTCAAGCTGTAGCAGAAGCTAACCTTGTTCCTCCCGGAAGGGCTAGATTTACCAAAAATCAATAAATTTAGTATTCTGTTTAAATCTAAAATTCTGCACCACAAACCTAAGCGAAACATCTAAATTCTCAAATGTATCAACTTGGTTAGTTAGATCAAGATGGTGGAAAGCACAATTCACTGCTCTTTCAACTCTTAAATTGAAGAATAAGATTCAGTATAGACGAGAAGCCTTAATTATAATACAAAAAACAGTGAAAGGACATTTGCCAAGGATTCAAGGCTCAGTTAACATCAAAGGCTTGAACACTAGAGTTAAACAGATGGAGTCGATTGTAGCACAATTAAAAAAAGAAAAGGAAATCAGCATGAAGGAGATAACTTCTTTGACCACAGACATCACTAAGGCATTAGAAAGAATTAGAAAAGAGGACAACATATCAGCTAAAGTGATAGACGAATTGTTGTTAAACAAGATGAATCAAGAAATGACAAATTTGCAAAGAAGAGTACAAGAACAGAAAATCGCTGAAGAACAAGAACGACTTAGAAAAATACAAGAAGAAATGGAACGAGAAAGGAAGCGAAAGGAGGAAGAAGAAAACGTGAAGCTAGAAGAAAGAAGGAAGAAGAAGAACGGAAAAAAACAGGAAGATGCTGAAAGAAAAGCTGCACAGAATTTTCAACGACCTAGAAGATTCTTCTAGTTACTCTAAGCTTTGTTCGAGAAAATGACGCACCTGACTTCATCGTAATAGGAAAAATCAAAACAGGAAATTCAGATAATGTTGGGCCAGGCAGTCAAAAAAGCAAACTGGCTGCCTAACCCAACACTATCTGGACTTTCTGTTTAGAATTTAGGTCCCAACGAGTACAACCACACTACCTCTCAAATGGAAGTAATCTGAACAGTTAGAACAACCTGAAACATCTGCTAAGATTCCAGAAACACATTTAGAGGTCTTAAATCCGTCTTTACTATGGAACAAGGATAGACGACCTTCAACCATCTATCCATTAAGGATAACAACTTTCCTCGTCATTTTAATACAGAGATCAAGGTGGCTGGTAAAGGATAGATCTCTGGTTTCGAAAAACGACACAACTTTTTTGACCAAACCATCATTTATCAAAAATTGCAAAAGCAAAAGGAAAAAGAAGAAAAATGGAACAACATTTGAAGCAAGAAAGACAAGATCATGAATTGGCTGGATTGGCAATCGATGGTAGCGATGCTGCCAAAGCGCCAAAATTACAACAGAAAGAAGCAATTTTACACGATGAGGATGCACAACGTTATTTCCGCATTCCTTTCGTCAGACCTCAGACTATTATCGGAAACAATGAGCAGAATAAGAAGGGATGGTGGTTCGCTCATTTTGATGGGCGCCAGATGGAGCTCCATCCAGATAAACTTGCTATATTATTGGTTGCTGGTAAGGAGGATATGCAAATGTGGGAATTATCGTTATACGAAACTGGCTTAACAAGAAAACGTGGAGCCTAAATTTTAGATAAGGAATTTAATAAGCCATGGCGGACCTCCGTATCTTAGGCCGGCTGATCGCAAACAGTAATTTTTATCCTAGAAATAAATTCGTTTGGATCTGCTTGAACTAAGCAAGCAGATGGGTCTGAACTTCATATTTTCTGGTTTAGATTTGGGTATGAGTACCAGTTTAGCTTCTTTCGATTGTTTCGGAAAAGCATGATGGTATTTATCTGTGAGTGTGGCATATTTGACATTTCGTTAACGCTTCCACTGTTTCTTCGTTTTCCTTCTATTCTCTTTTAAATCTATTTACTTATATCAACGTTTCAAAAGTAATCTAATTGAAAAGCTTCGACGACGAACAATAACTTCAAACCAACTACAGTACTCGTAATATTTTCCCCTTAGCATAAATCCCCTATTTACAAAGCGAGCTTGACGAAGACGTACACGCATAGATCGTCCTCTTCCAACGCCTAGGATTGTAATGTAGAAACAATAATGCGGTAAGTATACTTTAGCAAATTTAATAACCTATAAAGGTGTCTCGTTGGTGCCTGTGCGAGTGCGATAAAATGGGTAATATTTTTCGCGTTTCGCGCACGAGAAAAATAACACAAGGAATAAATCGGAATGGAACAAGAGACTTAACAATTGTCGGGATCCCACACACGCGTGCCTACGCTTCTCACGGCTCATTATCCCATAAACACGGCGGCCTGCCATTGTACCACGACTATATTACTGGATAACTAGGTTAAATGGCAGAATTCTTCCTATCTTGATCCTACCTATCTATCTTTAGTGGGATATAGTAAAGTAACATAGTATATTTAAATATAAATATTGCATCGGCACCTGTGAAAAATAAAGAAATCCAAAGATATTCCCTCAGAGAAGGTTTCAGAAATTTCTACCCTATTGAAGCATTTAAATCACTCTCAAAGAAAGATTACTTCACTTACTAATTTGAATGTAATGACAGTGAATCGAATAAAAGTCAAAATTGAACATTTAGGAAGCAAGAGACTCGAAAAATGTGTTGTAGATCAAGGAAGAAACCAAAACTGACTCTGACAATGAAGTCAAAACGTTTGAAATGGGCTAAAAGTTTTGCAGACACGACTGATTTCTCAGATCAATGAATGCTTTGCTGATACTTCCTACGCTAATACAGAGACGAAGGTGGCTGGTAAGAGATAGATCTCTGGTTTCGAAAAACGACACAACTTTTTGGCCCAACCCATCATTTATCAAAAATTGGAATTCTAATAGATGTAGACAGAATTTTCAACCACCTAGAAGATTCTTCTAGTTACTCTAAGCTTTGTGCTGGAAAATGACGCTTCTGTCTTCATTGTAATAAAAATAATCTAAATTCTGAACAGGAACTCCAGATAATGTGGGCCTCGACGGCCGAAAAGAGAAACATTATCTGGACCTAACGAGTACAGCCATACTTTCTCTCAAATGGGAACAACCTGGAACATCTGCTAGGATTCCAAGTCTAGAAAGATGTTTGAAAGTCTTAAATCCATCTTTGCTGTAGAACAAGTATAGAAGACCTTCAACCATCTCTCCATTAAAGATAACAACTTTCCTCGTCATTTTAATACAGAAATCAAGGTAGCTGGTAAAGGATAGATCGCTGGTTTCCAAGAACACTATTCAGATTGAGTCTCAAGGTCATCTGAGCCAACTTCTTCAGCAAAAGCAGGTAACTTTAGCAAGATTTTTGTTGAGAAATTTTGTTGACGTCCTGATTGAGGAGAGAAACAAACATTATTATTATTATTATCCAACCCATCAATTTTTTTAATGTTGGGAAGGCTGTATTCATAGCAGTCCCATCTAAAAGCTCGCTCAGAAGCTGGGAGCACTTACATCCCTCTTTTCATTATCTTGCCCTACATTCGGATGAAAACTGAATTAACGGACGGAACTGCATTAACTAGTCAGCCTACTGGATGGATTGAGGCACAAGTTCTTGTAAAATTGCGTTAGTTAGGTTGGCCTTGGTTAATCGGACAGACGTTGTGTGTCTGCCACCTTAATATAGCCATAAACTGCAACCATGGGCTCTTCCATTGGCTCTCTGAGTAGGTACTTCTGACATCCAGACAATTCAATAGGTTTGAAGGACCAACCCCTTTCAAACGAGGAAGCCCATATGGAAGCCACTGATCTACTCAATTTAATAAAAAGGTTTATCAAACATGGCACTGAAGCACCACTTCACCAGCTGCCATGGCATTAAAAATAACCGCCCACCGACAGGACTGTCATTCCGTCAGTGCAAGCTTGATCGTCGAACAGTAGGTTTAATGTTGAAACTGATGGTCCACAACAGGAAGACCTTATAAAAATGTTCTGTTAGCCAAGAAAGCCGCCGAAGTTGAAGCTGCTACCAATCCAGAAAAAATCTCTTTATATGACTGAATTTTGGATCAACTACCAAGGATCTGGTTTGTGGTGCTGATGTCAGCAAAGAGCTAGTTCTTAGTTCTGACCAAATCGTAAACAGTGAGATTATTAAATTTTCCAATTATCCTGCAATTTTGGATCAAAAAATAAATCGAATGACCACTAGGTACAGATTTGGCATTTAACTAAGCTTCACCGTTATTTAGTCATGACCAGTACCTGCCAGCTTCGCTAGCACTCCATTTTGCTCGATACATACATACATGCATACAACATACGCTGTTTGGAGAACTTAGGAAGTGCATACGAACTGATTGCCACGGTCGAAGCTACATTCAATACCCGGACGATTTGCAATGCTCGTTACAGCCTTAAAATATACTGCGTGCAATATGCATTTTGGTCTCTCGCCCGCAAATGTCATCCCGATGTTTATGGAGCCTACATCACGCTGCGGTTTGTTTCCAGTATTGCAGTTTAAATAGGTACAGTCCGTGACCACAATAATACAACGTATAATACCAGTAACGACTACGTACAGAGCTGTCTTATTAAAATAAAATGTGAAACAATACTGTAACAATAATTCCTAACATATGTTTTTTTAATGTAATAAACTGTCATATTTCATGAGTGTACCGATTACGCAATTAACAGATTATGAACGGTTTGGCTTCTTGAAGAACTTGACGAAAAGGTCACTACCACACTGGGGTATTCACCGTTAATATATTCTGTACAGCCTACTGATAAAATTACATAATCACACTGGGATCTGTAATGCTAACGTTTCAACTATTTAACATACAATCTCACATATTGAATACAAAACGAAAAGTAAACAACCGCTGGGTAGATGTTCGTGGTAGAATACGCATTATTTATTCGGTCATAGATGCTTGTGCCGTGGTGAATACCGGGGCAATTTTGAATTGTAAAAATATACCCACTTCCTCCACTGTTAAACTTGGGTTGTATACATACCCAGACGGTCATAGAAATATGAACAATTATTGTATTCCTAAAAAATTCGAAGTCGAAATTTGTTTGAGGGTTTATTTTATAAAATGATCTTATCCAAAATCAATTAATCAATGCCGAACTTATTAAAACTGTTTCTTCTTCATTCGAAAGCAGAAAATCCCATTTGGATGTTGCTTCCTCGCAAAAAACTTGGAGTTCCTCAAGAGTCACTTTTTCCGTTTGTTTGTTTTTTGAACGTAAGTCTTTCAGTAATTGTTTTCTAATTTTCTTTTCATCAACAGGTCAATAACCGCAGTGGTTAAATGGCTGCCCAGAATTGTGAAAAAAACGTTGAAAGTCTGAATTCAATTCTCCATGGGGAGAGTCACATTTTTCTCGGAGAATTGTATTCCGATCGATCTACTACCCGCTGTTGGAGTTCCTCAAGAGTCACTTTTGCGCACAAAGTTTATCTCTCATATTTTAACATGACCCCTCTAAAGAACCACAATTGAGCAAGATTACACAAGATTAGATAGAGCAGAGAGATGAGGGCGGTAATTCTCAGAGAGGAGATCATCCTGGTCTCGTTTGTGAGGCTGCTCGTAATGGCTGCATGTTATCGACTAGTTCATCAACTTAATTCTCAACATCGTCGTCTGAGTCATACGCAAAAAAAAACAAGTCGTGAAGTGGTCTTATTTTCATATATTTTTTTTTTTGGTGGAGGGGGTGGTGTCTCAACTGTCGGTTAGTTTAAAAATGGCAGGTCAAAAGGTTTTTGTTTATCCTTCTTTTGCCAAATCAGGTTGACGTCTTATCACAATGTCAAAAAACAAAGTAATAGAAATAAGCAAGAAGCGAAAAAAATCGACCAAAATGCTATATTTAACTGAAGCCGGCAAAATTGAAATTTTTTACGACAAGAACACAAATAGAAGTTACTCATTTATTCAGAGGTCAAAAAAAGTTGAAAAAATTGTACTCGAAGATGCTCGACTAAAGAAGAAACAACTCGCAGAAATGGTTGGAGTATCCGATACAACAATTTTTAAAATCCTACACGATCATCTCGGCATGTCTATGGTCAGCGGAAGATGGGTGCCGAGAATGCTCACGCCGCCGCAAAAACAACAGCGCGTAGAGTGTTCGCGTGCAATTTTGGACCTCTGTAATGAAGACAAGGATGGTGTATTAAGTCGAATTGTTACTGGAGACGAAACTTGGGTTCATCGTATAGAACCTGAGTCCAAACAAGACTCTATGCAGTGGCATAAAAAGGGCACAGCACCTCCCAAGAAATTTAAAAATGTCACAATCAGCTGAGAAACTCATGGCAACGGTATTTTGGGACTCGGGAAAGAATATTTGATTGATTATAAAAATAAAGGTGTTT
>CM043021.1:95886294-95956620 GCA_023690525.1 Holotrichia oblita | reverse complement strand
TGGAACAAAAGACTTTGGCGCCCAACAAAAGGCAATCTCCAGCCACATTCTGGTACACTTCATTTTTCGACATTGATATCCACTTTTATGATAAGGGGTGCCAATTTCTTATATAGAAGAATGAATCCCATAGTTTATCCTCCGAAAATGTTCAATATCTCATCCGTGACCTCATTCAACATGTTAAGTTTTTCTAATATTTTTTTTTTTTTACAAGTTTGCCCTAAAACGAAGATCCTCTGGATCATAAATTAGATCCTCTCTTCTTAGATCCAATCGTTCAATGCCATCACCAGGTTTCTCTTGATCTGTATGAAATAATCTGGTTCGTATTTTGCCCTAAACCAAAGATTTAAATCTATGTGCCACATCCTTTTCTAAAACCTGCCTGTGAATCCTCTAATTTTGGCTCAATTATTTCTCTTGGCCTTGGACATTTTATCTCGTTCTTCGCACAGTTCTTTGGTGTCCATATTTTCTTCAAATGTTTTCTCAACACTTATTAATTGAGCCTTTTCTCATTCCCCTATGTCCTATGTTCGTTGTTTGATCCTTCGCTTCTATTATCCTTCCCAAGATTTGGCAGAAATGTCCCAATATTTTCCTTCTTTTTTGCTACCACCCCACTTTTGTCTTTAATCCATCCTCCTTCTTGTAATTGCCCTTTCCCTTCCTCATCCCCCTTCCCTCTCATCCAAAACTTTTTCAATACCCTGTTTCATCTGATACCTGAGCTCTCTCACTGCAATAATAAAAGATTTGTGTCTCGATTTTGGCCACATCAAACTTTCATTTCTATAAAATTGTTTCCTGTATAGTTGACATGACTAATTAACCTGATTTTGGATTGTCTTCAATAAAACCTCACTCACAGCAAAATAATCTCGACTGGGAATTAGGATTTGCCATCACCATTGATAATTTTCCGAAGAAAAACGTTGGATGAAAACATAATTTCATTTTCAGATGTAACATATCAGAATGTTACGACCCGTCGGACAGTTTCCAACCAGACTGGCTCCCTAACGCAGTACCTTACAGAAACAAGAAACCGAGAACATGCGAGAAATACAAATACATCGGGGACAGTTTCAATTCGACGGAAACGAATTGTTCCGAGGAGAATTTCGACACGAATCTCATAGAAAACTGTGATAATTTTATTTACGAATCGGCCGAAAGGACTATACTTATAGACGTGAGTATAAAAAAAAACACGTGATGCAATCACATTAAGATTAATGCGTCCAGTACATTTAAATGAAGATAAATTTTAACGTATTTAATGATACTAAATAGGGGCTCACAATTGGAAGATGATGGTATTCACATTCCATCAAGATTATTAAAACATCATTTAGGCGTAATTTGAAACGGTTTCGCAAACAGTCGCAATTTTATGACGTTTAAAACGTCAAATTTTGACATATCATCAAACTTTATAGGTTATGTTTAATTAATTTTCGTTTACAGTACGACTTACACTGCGACAACAATTTATGGAAATTAACCATGGTTGGAACTGTCAACGTGATCGGCCAATTTATTGGATTACCTATTACAGGAATTCTCTCTGACAAGTTAGTATTTTCAAACCAAAATAAAAAAGATGTATTATTAATTTTCACCTTTAATTTGTATTATTAAGATATGGCAGGAGAACCGTGTTAATCTTCGGCACTTTGTGCGATATTCGGGATAGCCAGGCATTTTCAAGGTCATACATATTATTTTGCATCTTGGAATGTCTCGATGCTGCAGCCCTATCGGGGACTTACGTTTGTAGCTTCCTTCTAGGTAAAAAGTCGTCACCACGATCAATTTGGTTTTATTTTTAATTTTATTTAGGAGTTGAACTTGTTGGACCGAACAAGAGAGTCCTAGCTGGTACTATAATCTGTGCTTTTACCCGATCGGTAATGGCGACAGCCGGTTTTGCTTGGTTAGTGAATTCATGGAGGTTCCTCATCATTATACTTTATCTCCCATTATTAACGATATCATTTTATTACTGGATCATACCAGAATCTGTGAGGTGGCTTTTAACTCAAGGGAGACAAGAAGAGGCTAAAGCGGTCCTGTTAAAAGCGGCTAAAGTCAATAAACGGACTTTATCGGAAAAATCTTTGGAGAAAATGACGAAATCTGTAGCCAAACAAATTAACGAGCTCTCATGGAGATCTTCCAATCGAAAATATTAGTGGTACGATTCTTTAACGCCTCCTTCTGTTGGATAACCTGCGTTTTCCTATTCTACGGCTTAACTTTGAACTCAGTAGCGTTAGCTGGAATAGCTATGTCGATTTTATGTTGACTTCATTGGTGGAAAATTCCAGCTTATATCGTGATATATTTCGTCGTCGATAAATATGGTAGAATCTATTGTCAATGTGGATCCTTCCTTTTGACAGCTTTATCCTGCTTCGTTTTCCTCTTCATTAGCGATGGTAAATTTCGAACCTACTAATATAACGTCTTGAGGTTAAATTTTATCCGGATATGTTCTAGAACAACATGGTATGCAGATGCTGTTTTATCTCCTTGGAAAATTCGGAGCTACAGCAGCTTTTACCATATGCTACATCATCTCCAGCGAGATTTTCCCAACACCTCTAAGGCACTCTTTAATGGGTGCTTGCTCCATGTTCGGAAGGATTGGTGCTATGTTATCCCCACAGATGCCATTACTGGTAATATCGGATAATTTAGATTTAACCACAATTTTTATGCAGCGATTTTTAGGCGACGTATTGGCAACCTTTACCGTTAATATTATTCGCTAGCATGTCCATGGTAGCCGGATTATTGACGCTATTGTTTCCGGAAACTTTAAACGTCAAATTACCGGATACGATTCACGAGGCTGAAAGTATCGGAAGGGACTGAAAGAAAAATGCAGCGAACATATCTTGAGTTGATTTATTTGGTAAAAATTAAATTGATAGTAGATAATTAGATAGAATTATTTGTACATAAATGTACAAAATTTTGCCCCTTTTACAGTTATTAGTTTTATGAAATTGTCCAATGTTATACGAAGATAATGCGATACGATATTTATATATTTATTTAATAAAATCTGTACCCTTACTTATTGCATTTTTATTTCTACTTAACCTATTACTTGCTTGATTACTTCTTTTTGTATACCCAAATCATGTTCAGGGTTCTTTTCAGTAACGTTTCGTAAATTATAGTTTAAAATTTTCATTTGGGTTACCATAATATGGATTAATTCCTGCTATGAAGAGGTCAGTACACAGAATTGTAAATTGATATTTAATTAATTGTTGTTTTATTGGCCTACAAGTGGAAATATTTCAGGAATTTTTTATTATCTGCAAATAAAAGTACTTAATTAGTGTAACAAAATCTATTATCATTGCTGAAACATTACCATGATGAAGGTGTCGAAAGAAAAACACGAAAAAATTCCCAGTCCTACAGGAAATCACTTGTTTCTATCTTTCCATAATGATGAAGAATATTTTCTTGGCGGATGCACTGCAGCTATACCATTCAGACATGTAGCACGATTTCCTAATTTGCTCGGCTCTGGAAATTAGTCATATTTATCATTTATACTTGAGGAAAATGTTTTTATTACTTCAGTTATAAGACCTTGTCCAGCCCAACAGTATTTTGCAATCTGAAGTGATACTACTGTTATGGAGGTTACCAAAGATAAGAAGGAAGATGGAGAAAGTGATGCCTAAAACTTTTTATTTTATTGAACCATCGTATATGGGTGGGCAAAATTGCTTGGTTTTAGAGGGTTAGATATATTTAGAGCATAGTTAGAGAGATGGCAATGGTACATTCCAGACCTACTTTTTCAAGGTAAATTCAATGGATTCACAAATACGGGAAATGTGAATAGACATAACATGCATTACTGAGCAAATGCGAATCCTCGATGGACGAGAACTGTACTATATCAACATCCGTGGTCCGTTAATTGTTGGGCCGGCATTGTCGGCGATCACGTTATTGGTCCACATTTTTTTTGAAGGCACTTAAGATACGCAAACGTTCTGCAAAACGTACTACCCGAATTACTGAAAGACGTGCGCTTGCTAGTTCGCAGAAACATGTGTATGCAACACGACGGTGCACCATCCCATTATGCTCTATGTGCAAGACAAGTGATGAAAATGAGATTTTGGGTGAAAATGGATAGGACGAGGCGCTACTGTTGCTTGGCCACCTCGTTCGCCAGATCTAACACTAATCGATTACTTTTGCTGGGGTTTTGTCAAAGTACACGCTAATGGCGGAAGCACCTACCACGCCTGACAACATGAGAGAAAAAATACGCCGAGCATGTACCGAAATATCACCACAAATGTTGGCTAACGTTAGACGGTCGTTTCCTCGGAGAACTAACCGCTGCTTACAAGCGGAGGGTGGTCACATCGAGCATGTTCTGGAGGTAGACCCAAACCCAAGTTAGTGGATCGTTTGATGCTGATTATTCCGATATTTTTCGATTTTTCGACTATTTTCATACTATGCGTGACCAGAATGACCTTGTGTTGTAAGTCACTGAATTCGTCGTCGAATAACTGGGTGGCCCAGTATGATCGCCTTCCCGAACACTGAAACTTTTGTCTGAAACATTTGTCGATATAATTAATAGTTTGAAAGCTATTGCTCTGTAACACTTTATGTGCCCCACCCTGTATATACTCTATCTTTAACAAACAACGTTAAAACATTTGAAGTATCTTTTTGAATAGCTGAAATATAGAGCTCCACAGAAAATGATATATTTTCAATTTTGCCCCCTACCGCCGCCACTGTAACAGATATTAAAAAATGGATTTCTCCATTGAATTTACCTTGAAAAAGTAGGTCTGGAATGTACCATTGCCATCTCTCTAACTATGCTCTAAATATATGTAACCCTCTAAAACCAAGCAATTTTGCCCACCCGGTACATTAACTATGTAAACCCCTCCGGAACAAATAGTTACAATAGCCTTCAGGCTTTCACGGCCGTTGTTGATGGCTGGTCTTTGGTTCTCGAGTTCTCTGCCGTGTAGAAAGGTTGTGGTACTTGACGTTTCGATCGTCTTGTCGTGATCTTCTTCAGAAGTGTAGAAGACAAGAAGATCGGAAACGTCAAGTACCACAACCTTTCTACATGGCAGAGAACCCGAGAACCGAAGAGCAGCCAAATACAATGTAGCTACAGAGAGCTGTAGAGTTTAGATTTACGGTGAAGTACGGATAGTTGCCTCTCTTCTCACAACTCCATGACAAAATCATCTGCCTCGGTAACAAGAACTGGCAACCTGTAGTGCCCCGAACACAAAATCCCTAGGAAAACAAAACACTCAAATGTTTGTTATGTAATAAATAAAATTTAGACAACCACAATTTTATAAAAAGGTATACCGATGTGTGGTAGGACTTGACAAAATTCACTGGCAAATTTTTGTTTAAAAACATAACTAAAATAGCCTTGATTGTGTTATGTCTTCCTCATTCAAATGCAGCAGCAGAACGGATATTTTCTATGGTAAACAACATAAAAACAAAAAAAAAAAAATTGACTTGGTTCAGATAGTTCAGATGCTGTTTGGAATGTATGCTCAGGTTTTTGTGTTTATGGCATAAAATGTTTTAACTTTGAACCTAATGAGCAACATTACAAGCATTTTAATAAAAATATGTATAGTAATGAAAAAGAGTTTAAACTTTAATTGATTTTTTTTCGACCTTGGTGAAACGTGCATGCCCGTTTTATCAGGATTTATAAAACCACTTTGTGTAAAAAT
Source organism: Holotrichia oblita (assembly GCA_023690525.1). NCBI lineage: Eukaryota > Metazoa > Arthropoda > Insecta > Coleoptera > Scarabaeidae > Holotrichia > Holotrichia oblita. The sequence goes on along the minus strand of CM043021.1, from coordinate 95,950,837 downwards.
CAGTGGAATTTTTTTTTACAGTTCGATTAGTCTGCTAGACTGCGAAGAATCTTTGAGGTGAGATGATATTTTTCGATTTTTTCTTTTTTTTGGTAAAATACCTTTCAAATTTGGTTCAAATGGTTTTGTATGGGTATGGATAGATGATGGATTTTTTTATTACAGGATGCCGAGACGTTATATACGAAAACGGGAAGCTCCTAAAAGAGCAACCTGGACAGAACAGGTGTTAAAAAATGCTACAGACAAATGGCAAACAATAAAAAAAAGAAAGAACAAGGAAAAATTAGTATAAAACGGAAGATAAGAAACGATGAGGATTGTGCGTGTTATGAATGCAAAGAAACATACGCTATGACCAGAAGAGCTGTTGATTGGATTCAGTGCGTCTCTTGCAAGGCATGGCTTCATGAAGACTGCACCGATTGCGGAGATTTTTGCAACAAATGTGGTCGCAGCGATAGCTCGGCCGATGATTAGTTTGTTCATAAAATATTTTTTTATGATCAAAAAGGTCCATGTTTATTTTTCTCAATAAATCATGAATGCAATTTTTCTCTTCATCGTAAAGCATCTATCTCACCCCAATAGAATAGATGCCCCATCTTAAGCGTATGCATTCGGAAAGACCTCACTATTTTAAAAAACAACAATTTGAATAGATTTTTTCCAAAAGTAGGGCATTTATCCGTACTTTACCCTAAAGCTATAAGTACAAAATAAATAAAACATTTGCATATTTATATAGAACTTACTTTGATATTTCTACATGATGTCGAATACAACGCCTTAAATGATCTTCCACCTTTTTCTCTTGTAACGTTTCGTAAATTATAATTTTGGGCTACCATAACATGGATTAATCCTGCTATGAAGAGATCAGTACACAGAATTGTAGCTATCGTTACCCATATGCACACTATTTCGTATATTCGAAAGTATATCTTAAAGGACTCGTCAGGATACCAGATCGGTACCCTTAATTTACCATCTACAAACGACATTATCGAATAAATAACTGCACAAAACGATGATGTCCTCAAGAAAAATTTCTCGTAGATTTTATAGCTATTAACGGCTTCCATTATAAACTTGGATGGCGTGGATCCATCCTGATGAAAAATTGAGACTTGTAATGTTTCTTCTAGGATATTGAATTGTGGTAAAGAATGGTATAAGCAGAATACTTTTATTTCATCGTTTACAGCTGCCATTACGTGGTATGATAATTGAAAAACGACTTCCAAATTATTGCTATCAGTGATGATCTTCAGTATCATAACGAGGATGAAAGTAGAAAGCAAGAGGAACGTTAATTTTGCTCGAAGATAGTGCAGTTTTCGCGGTTGAAAATATTTACCGGAATAGATTCCGCAAAGTCAAAGTAATCTTCGTACTATGTTAAATGTATTGAGAAAGAATACAAGGTAAAAAATGTTGGGTTAGATAACTATTCTGATATGTCTTACCTGTTCCATCTTGATTTGCAACAGTTCAACTAGAGCGCTTGAAAATTTCAAACCGCTTTTATATTATGCAGTATGCATGCGTAGTAATAGCCATTTACTATATGTATATGACAAATGAATTGTGCTTGGAATTTTTCTAATGCAGAATCGATAATTGCCATCCTTTATATCATCTTTTCTATTATGCAAAAGTATTACGTGCGGGTTTTAGTTTTGTAAATGAATTTATAAATAAATTAAATCGAGATGAAAGTTTAATTGATTTATACGCTGGTTGTTTGAATGAAAAACTCACTTAAGGAGGCGGCATTTTAAATTAGTTCAAAGCCGTAACTGTAACAGTAAAATAAGAATATTATGCATTTGTAATTTGCTGTACGATAACCAACAAAATGCGTTAGTTCATTTCCAATATAAAACTCGCAAAATAAATAAATTCTTTTGCATTTCGGTATTTATTAGAATCTTTCCTCGAATTTTCAGGAAAATGTTTATATTGTTATGAAATATATGAAGGGATCTAATTTGTTTCGAATCAGAATTCAGAAAATGCTTAATTAAAATTAATCAATAAAATTACTTTAGTTTGAAAACAATTTATATTACATTTAGATTTGTAGGGTGTTAGTAAATAAGTGCGACAAACTTCAGGGGTGAATCTGCATGCAAAAATAATGACAGTTTGCTTTAAAAACGTCCATCCAATGGTACGCCACTGAGATATTTCAAATTGAAAATCATTTTTGAATTTGCCATTCAATTTGTGATAAAAAACCTCTCTTGCCTTTTTTTCGTGTGTAATGGAAAAATGGATCTTCATTTTTCCATTTTTTCCATTGAATTAATTAATCATTTAGTTTTAGCGTTGATCGTTAATAATGAATGACTGTTATCGTTCGCGTTCACATCGGCGACATTTCCGGATCTCTCCTCAGACATTACACAACTTTCAACTCTTCGCCTCATTGATTGTTATATTCGCGCAAAAATTCCCGTATGCACGCCAATGATGAATATAAAATTCTTGGTTGGATGTCAAGAAATGCACAATGACCATCTCTTAAAACCTACCAAATTTCATTTGCGCCCACATGGAATTTTTGAAGCTCATTTTCAGCATCACTTTTCAGTCAATGCATGGCTTGGGGTCATTGATGCTTATTTAATCGGTCCATATTTCCTCCCACTACGACTAACAGATGAATCTTACCTTAATTTCCTACAGCAAGAGTTACCTGGTCTTCTCGAAGATATTCCTCTACAGCTGAGATAACACTGCATGATGGCGCACCAGTTCATTTTAGCATTAATGTACGTAATCACTTAGATACAGTGTATCCAAATCGTTGGATAGGTAGGGGAGGTACGGAACATTGGCCTGCTCGATCACCGGTTAAATTAAATTTTGCATTTGGGGTTTTCTTAAGTCATTAGTTTATTCCACTCTCGTCGAAAATGTTGATGACTTTAGGAATCGAATTATAGCCGGCTGTGAGACAATAATAAATACACCAGGAATTTTTGGGCGAATACAACAATCAATGAGGCGAAGAGTTGAAAGTTGTGTCATGTCTGAGGGAAGTTATTTTCAACATTTGTTGTAGTTTTGCGCTTACTTAACATTTTTTAGTGTTATTTTCTGTTATTGTTCTAGTTTAACGTTATTGTATTAAAGAGTTTAGTAGTTCAGTAGCCTACTAGATAATGTATTAAAGAAATGAAAAATACACGTTAAGATGTTTTATTTTTTTGCATAAAAACGGCTCCTCACACGAAAAAAGGCAAGAGAGGTTTTTTATCACAAATTGAATGGCAAATTCAAAAATGATTTTTAATTTGAAATATCTCAGTGGCTTACCATTTTTTTCTTTAAAAAATTAAGATCATTACCCGTATGCACGCCAATGATGAATATAAAATTCTTGGTTGGATGTCAAGAAATGCGCAATAACCATCTCTTAAAACCCACCAAATTTCATTTGCCTATCTCGACCGGTTTCAGAGCAATAAATAAATCGTCAGTTTTTAAGAAAAACTTTAACACCCCCTGAAGTTTGTCGCACTTATTTACTAACACCCTGTATGTGTTCAGTTCTAAGGTGATTGAATTGTGGTAAAGCGTGATAAAATTCAAACTGTTTCACCTGATCATTAGCACTAGGCTAGGTGGTTTGATTTGAAAAGTAGCAGTAACAGTTTGAAACAGTAAAGGGTGCAGAAATGTGTCGTTCTCTCCTACTTAAAAGCTGTAATTATCACAGCAAAATACGAATATGCATTTTTAATTATCTACAAATTAAAAATATTTAAGATGTATTTCTTTAGTTCAGTATTTAAATATTACCATGACTAGGGTGGCGAAAGAGAGCTCGAAAAATTTCCCAGCTTTAAAAGAAATCACTCTCTTCGACCGTTCCATAATGATGAAGAACATTTTTCTGGTTGCTGTATTACAGGTGTACCATTCAGACATATAACATGATTCACCAATTTGATCGCTCTAAAAAGTACATCTCTTCAGTATACCCATTTTCGGATAACGCCCAATCGCTTCATAATAATATTACCTCCGTTATAAGACCTTGCCCAGCCCAACAGTACATTGCGATTTGAAGTAATACTATTGACATGGATGCTCCTAACAGTAAATATGAGGACGGCGTCAGAGGCATCTACAAATCTCTATTTTAATTATTCATTTTTTTTTACGTCAGTTGGATTTTCTTTACAACAACGAAATAAACCCCTGCTGAAGAGATAGTTATAATACTACTGAAGATTTGCAAGAATAATCCAAGTGAAAATATTTCTTCTAGTTTAGATACAAAGCTGTAAGTAAAGTTAAGTTTAATAATTAAAGTGTGAAACCAATGAGGAAATCTTACTCTGATATTGCGAGATGATGTCGAATACAAATCCTTAAATTATCCTGCACCTGTTTCTCTTGTCTTTCAGCATCATAATCAGGATTTCTATCAGTGACGTTTCGTAGATTAAAATTTAAAGTTTTTATTTGCATTGACGTTAGGTACAGCAGTCCAAATAGAATGAGATCAGTGGATAGAACTGTAGCTGCTGTTACCCATATACATAGTAGTTCGTATAATTGATAGTACGGTTTGAACATTTCATTAGGGCACCACAGCGTTATTGGCAGATTACCATCTATTAATAGCATTAATGAATATACACTAGCACTGAAAATTTCTATCCTCCAGAAGATTCTCTTGAAGTTTATGAAGTTATTTACCGCTTCAGATATGAACGTGCATCGTGTAGATGTCTCCGTATTAAAAATAGGATCTTTTAACATCTCTTCCAACTTATTGAATTGTGGTAAAGCACGATATAAGCAAAATATCTTAATTTGACCGATTATTACTGTTACTGCATGATACGCCGTATGAAAAACTTTTTCAAAATCATTGTGATGCACGAACACCTCCAGTAGCATTCCAAGAACGAAAGTAACGAGCACGAAACATGTTGCTACTCCACGGAGATGATGAAGTTTCTGGGGTTGAAAATCTTTGCCGAGATAGATCCCATAGAACCAAAGTATCCGTCGTTCAAGGTGAAATGCATTATATTGAAGTGTTGCCTGCAATTTTAAATAAGTTAATTCAATTAAATTTTGTTTGCCATTGCTTTGTCTTAACTGTTTCATGATGATGTTGTAACAGATCGAATAGAATCGAAAAGAGGAATCAATTTTCAATTTTAAATTGTGCAGCATGTACGATTATAAGTATAAAATTGTTGCATGATAATAATTAGGTTGTGCAAGAAAATTTTTTAACGAACGTTGAATAATCGTTAACCCGTAAATTATTGTTACTAGACCGTCGAAGACCTCTGTGCAAAAGTCCAAATGCATTCCTGAACTGCGATTCCCAAAAACTAATTTGGGGCGCCTGATTACGAATATCACTAGCCTCTGGTGGCTAGTGGTGGTACTGGCGTTAGTAACACGGCGCGAATAACGAACTCTAACTCTTCTCAGGGTAATCAAGAATTTATTTTTTTCGAGATAAAACTAACACTTCTCAGGATAACCCTAACTCTTTTCTGGGTAACAGTAACTACCTCAGAATTTAAGCATATCTCCTTTTCGAGATAACTGTAACTCTTTTCGGGATAACAGTTACTATATCGAGGTTAAGTATTTTTCTTTTTCGAGATGAGACTAACACTTTAAAAGATATAAGCAACTACCACAGGGACAACGTTGTTATCACTTCTGAATATAACACTGCTAGCACGCACTTTTTATTCTAACTCCATTCATTTTAACACCAGAAGCGGATGGACGCGAGGGAACACCGAAAATGTGTTGAAAAAGTGTTAGAATTAATTCCAACAATTAAATTTACGGGGTAACGATTACCCAACGTTCGTTAAAAAATTCTCTCTCTCTTCTTCAAACTGTTTCACCTGACCATTAACACTAGGTGGTTTGATTGATTGAAAATCAAATTTATGCCTTTGGCACCGTAAGACAAGGTCGTAAGCACCTACCAACAGACATTGAAACTGACAAGAATATGAAAAGGGAGACAAACCAAGGATGGGATACTGTTTCTGAAATGGATGGACCGAAAAGGTACAACTTTTTTTCCAATCATCACAACCCAGATGAGCTGAATGAAGTTACCAGGAGAAATAAAGATGGAACAGTTACTGTAGTTACTTGTCCACTTTTAGTCAAAGACTACAACAGATACATGGGCGCAGTTGACAAGGCTGATATGTATAAAAGCTATTATGCTATAGACAGAAAAAGTAAAAAATGGTGGCATAAATTTTTTTCCATTTTGTAGATGTCACTTTGTCAAATGCATTCATTCTCTTCAATTTGAGAGGCAAAACTAAAACATTAACTTTAAAAGAATTCAGATTGGCTGGTTGGTAGTGGACTAATTGGAGCTAAAACAGAAGCAACACCAAAAGGGCGTAAAACTACAATAAGTAATGTGTTATGAGGGCTTCCGGGTTTTGACCGCGTCATAGTAAAGTACATATATACAATACAAAATAAAATAAAATAAAGCAAAAATGAAAAAGAAAAATTACAAAAAATATATATACAACTTACTCAAACTCGACGTTTCGCCACTAATGTAAGTGGCTTCTTCAGGAGCAAAACTAGGTGAGGGGCGCCAGAAGGTCGCGGTAACTCGACGTGTCAACCACGCTAGAGGCGAAAACCTTCTGACAAGGAGAAGATGGATGTGCAGGGGTAAACGGAACGGTGAGCGCGAGGCAACGATGCGGAACAGTGAGCACGGGTCGAAGAAGCGGAAAGGACGGGTTTCCAAATGCTGGACAGTGGGTAACCAATATCGCGATTGAGATTTTGAGGATGTCTCTGGATCTCGATAGCTTTCCTTACCTTTCGTGGAAAATAGCGATGAGACTTGCTTACAACAGATACCTGATCAAAACAAATTTTATGGCCCGTATCTATGAAGTGTTCGGCTAAGGCTGAGTGTGTTGAAGAACGTGACTTAACGTACCGTTGGTGTTCCTTGATTCTAGTTTGAATAGAACGTCCAGTTTCGCCAATGTACACTGAGCCACAGTCACAGGGAATTTTGTAAATACCTGTATGGGAGAGAGCAGGGCGAGTGTCCTTGGGCGAAGGAAGAATTTGGGAGATCTTGTTTAAAGGTTTAAAGATGGGTTGGATATCTTGCTTACGAAGAATTCTACCGATGTGATCTGTAACGCCATGGATGTAGGGAAGAACGATGGTACTTAGCTGATTACTAGATTCTGGTGCTACCTTAGGAGACCGTGGATGAATGTACCTATTTATAGCCTATGTATAGCCATTCTGTAAAAGAGCAGTTTTTACATGTTTCAATTCTTTGTCGATGTTGTCGGGTTGGGAAATTGAGATCGCGCGATGTACTAGAGAGCCGATTACCGATTGCTTTTGTGCTGGATGATGATGTGAGCTGGCATGAAGATATCGGTCGGTATGTGTGGGTTTCCTGTACACGGAGTGACCTAAACGGCCATTTGGTAGACGAGTAACTAACACATCAAGGAAAGGCAGGGAACCGTTATTCTCAATCTCCATGGTGAACTTGATATCGGAGTGTTGACTATTGAGGAAATCCAAGAAAGTAGGCAGAGTGTTTTTGCCATGTGGCCAGATAATGAAAGTGTCATCCACATATCTTAACCAAGTTTTGGGTTTTAAATTCGCATGTTCTAAAACAGTGGTCTCAAAAGCCTCCATGAAGATATTTGCTACAACCGGGGAAAGTGGAGATCCCATAGCGGCGCCGGAGGTTTGATGATAGTATTTTCCCTGGAAGGTAAAGTACGTTGAAGTAAGGCACTTCTCGACTAACTTGGCTAAATCTGGGGATTGGTTGTCCTGGATCAATAATTGGTGGATTATAGCGACGGAATCGGCAACAGGTACTTTAGTGAAGAGTGAGGTAACATCAAAACTGACAAGAAGATCTTCGGGTTCGATAGAGATTTCAGAAATGAGTTTAACAAAGTGCGATGAATTTAGAATGTGAGAAGGAGCATTGCCTGTGTATTTCTTAATAGTATGAGCGAGGTATTTGGCCAAGCTATAGGTGGGCGAATCTATAGTGTTAACTATGGGTCGAAAAGGTAGGTTTTGTTTATGGATTTTTGGAAGACCGTACAACCTAGGTGGCTTGGATTCCTTGGGCAGTATCCGTTTCTGTATGTCAGAAGGAATGTCAGAGGATTTAATTAATGAAGAGATTTGCCGTTCAAATTTCGAAGTGGGGTCACGTAACAACTGGGTGTAGCTACCATCTTGTAAGAGATCTGACATTTTGGACACGTACTGATGAGACTTGTCTAGAATGACGGTTGTGTTTCCTTTGTCAGCAGGAAGAATTACTATGTCTTTGTTGGCGCGGAGAAAACCTAGGGCTGAACGTTCTACTTTGGATAAGTTTGGCTGAGGAGGTTTAGCAGAAGAAAGACGTTTGGCTGTTTCAAAACGAATAATATCGGCATTTTCTTTAGGGAGTGTGCGAATGGATGATTCTACCAAAGAGATGATGTCCTCTTTTGGAATGCTTTTGGGAGTCACAGAGAAATTTAAACCTTTGGATAATACTAGAGTTTCAGCTTCCGACAGGGGGTGTGACGATAGATTTTTGACCGTTTTTGATGATGAATGGGTTCCGATTTTTTTGTTATTTGGAGCAAGCAATTGAAATTTTCGAATATGATTTTCCTTTATGCGTTCTGAGGATCTTTGAGCTTGGATAGAAGAAATGCGATCTAAGAGGGACCAAGCCTTCGATATCATTTACAATAAGTAATCACCTCAAGATACGCATTCCACCAGAAGTCTGGAAGGAAATTCTAGACGATGTGCTCTATGTAGCACAAAAGACAAGGTGCACCGATCAAGGTGGTCGTTCTCTGCATGCAATGTGGGATTGTGCTTAAGTGCGGAAAAAAATTGTTTTTATAAATTTCATGTAGCATGAGTATATTCAGTTAGTTTACCAGTGACTCTGTAGCGTAGCCACCACTTTTTTTATAAACAATTAACATATAAAAATAAATAAAGACATATTTTCACTTTCTGAGGTCTGTTGCATCATTATTTCTAGAACATGTTTTTAAATTTAGAAAAAAAAATAATGTGGGCCACAAAGGGTGAATTAAAATTAATCAATAAAACTACTTTAGTTTGACAACAATTTATATTACATTGTGTGTTCACTTTTAAGGTGATTGAATTGTGGTAAAGCGTGATAAAATTCAAACTTTTTAGCACTAGGTGGTTTGATTTCTTGTATTGTTGTATACAAATAAATTAATTATTTGTAAAACTTTAATTTAATTATGAATTCGTGCTTAAGTGCAGAAATTGCTGGAACAGATTGTAATTTTGCATTTCTTTTCCATTCAATGTTGGATCCGTTCAATCAAAATTGGAAATATGTCGTTCTCTCCTATTTAAAAGCTGTAACTATAACAGTAAAATACGAATATGCATTTTTAATTATCTGCAAATTAAAAATATTTAAGACGTATTTTTTTATATCAGTATTCAAATATTACCATGACTAGGGTGGTGAAAGAAAGCTCGAAAAATTTCCCAGCTTTAAAAGAAATCACTCTCTTCGACCTTTCCATAACGATGAAGAATATTTTTCTGGTTGCTGTGTTACAGGTGTACCACTCACACATATAACACGATTCACCAAGTTGATCACTCTAAAACTTACTCATGTTTAGTATGTAGATGTCTGGAGAATGCTGTTAACATCATAATAAAATTACCTCCGTTAAAAGACCTTGTCCAACCCAACAGTACATTACTATTTGAGCTAATATCATAGTCATGGAGCCTACCAAAATTATGAACGAAGACGGTGTAAGTGTTACCTATAAATTTTTATTTTATTTAATCTTTTTCGTAGCTTCAGTTTGACTATCCTTACAAAAACCATATAAACTCCTCCGGCAGAGATAGCTATAATACTACTGAAGATTTGCAAGAATAATCCAAATGAAAATATTTCTTCTAGTTTAGATACAAAGCTGTAAGTAACAAGAATAAAATTGTCAAAAATTGCAAAAATCGTCAAAACGCAAGGTTAAGTTTAATAATTAAACTGCGAAACCAATGAGGATATCTTACTCTGTTATGGCGAGATGATGTCGAATACAAATCCTTAAATTATCTTGCACCTGTTTCTCTTGTCTTTCAGCATCATAATCAGGATTTGTATCAGTGACGTTTCGCAGATTAAAATTTAATGTTTTTATTTGCGCTGACATTAGGTACAACAATCCGATTAGTATGAGATCAGTGGATATTGTAGCTGTTGTTACCCATATACACAGTACTTCGTATAATTGATAGTACGGATTGAACATATCTAGGACTATACTAGGACACCACAGCGGTATTGGCAGATTACCATTAATCAATGCCATTAATGAATAAAGAGTAGCAATGAAAATTGCCATCCTCCAGACGACTCTCTTTAAGTTTATCAAGTTATTTACCGCTTTCGCTATGAAGGTGCATCGTGTAGATGTCTCCGTATTAAAAATAGGATCTCTTAACATGTCTTCCAAATTATTGAATCTGGACAAACCGTGATATAAGGAAAATGTCTTTATTTGACCGATTATTATTACTATTAGATGGTACGCCGTTTGAAAAACTATCTCCAACTTATTGCGATCCACGATTATCTCCATTAACATCTCTAGATCGAAAATAACAAGTACCAAGATTGTTCCCATTACACGGAGAAAATGCAGTTTTTGCGACTGGAAATCTTTGCCGACATAGATTCCGTAGAACCAAAGTATCCGTCGTTCAAGATCAAATGCATTATATTGAAATGTTTCCTGCAATTTTAAATAATTTTAATTCAATTAAGTTTTGGTTGAGATTTTTACGTCCTACCTCTTTCATGATGATATTTATAACAGATCGAATAGAGTCGACATTCAGTTATTTAAAAAGTGCAATCAATTTTCACTTTTAAATTATGCAGCATGTACGATTATAAGTATAAAATTGTTCCATGATAATAAGGAAATTTTTTAATGAACGTTGGGTAATCGTTACCCCGTAAATTATTGTTCCTATTATGCAAAAGAATTACGTAGATTTTATTTATTCTAGAAAATTTTATGAATAAAAATTCTAGAAAATTTTATGAATAAAAATAGTTCAAGTTCAAGTGATATGCAGGGTAATCGAATGTAGGCTTTCACGGCCACTGTTCCATAAAGATGTATCTTTCGGGTATTGCCGTGGTTGTTGTGTAAAATTGGGACATGGAGTATACCGCAAGAAGACGCATACGGACCGATATCTACACGCAACCTCACATCATCATCCACAACAAAAAAGATCCCTGGTCACTACACTACTACATAGAGCGGAAATGATTAGTGATGCCACCAACAAAACCGAGGAAATTCAACATGTGAAAGATGCACTCCAGAAGAATGGCTACAAACCATAGGAGATTCGGAGATTAGCCGGAGCCAAAAAGAAACAAAAGGATGACTCAGAACTAAAGCCAGCAGGATACGCACGCCTGCCGTATATTGCTGGAGTCACGGACAGGCTGAAGAAAACCTTGAGAAGAAGAACGTCAACGTCAGGTTCAGCACAGTCAAGAAAATAAAAGAACTGCTTCCATCCAACAAAGACTCCATACCGAGACTACAAGCTAAAGACATCTACGAACTTCAATGCCAGTGCGGGAAATCGTATATTGGACAAACCGGGCGCAGTATACAGTGCAGGGTGAAAAAGCATCGCAGAGATGTCGAACAGGGAAATACTGGAAAATCTGCAGTAGCTGAACACTACCACACCGGAAGCAGTCACGTAATCGACTACAATGACGTGAAGATACTAGCCAAAAACAATCATTACTACCCACGGATAGTGAGAGAATCCCTGGAAATAATTAAGAATCCGAACAACTTCAACCGAGAAGACGGATACAGATTGAGTAAGGTATGGAAGTTAGCGCTGGAGAGCCCGAAGCAGCAAGGACCAACGAGGACGCATCCGAGATCATCTAACACGAATCGAGGAGAAGCATCGGACACGGATCAGAGAACGATAACGGATACGGTTAAGCGGACTGGAACGGATACGCATCACTGGAGCGGAACAGGGACTGGGTATATAACGAGGAGCAGAAGATATCAACATCAGTCTTTAGAGAACTTCTGAAGAAGCTGACAGTATGATCAGCGATACGTCAAGTTTGTCACAACAACCACGGCAATACCCGAAAGATACATCTTTATAATATACAGGGTGTTTAAAAAAGATGCGGCAATATTAAAGGGGGTGATTGCCCAGGTCATTTTATACAAAAAAGTTCCTATAAATATAGGTCTGCAAATGCTTCGTTACCGATCTACAGCGTGTTGAAGTTTAATTAAAAAAAAAAAACAGTAAAAATTAGATTTTTCCAAAACGGCTTGAGATATCATAATGAAATTTTAGGCGTGTTAATAGCAGTGGGAGACACATACTTTGCAATACAACACGATGTTTCAGTCGTACCAGTGGCGCGCGTATTGGCACGTCACATGCTATTTTTCAAGAAAAAAATAGGACGCCGCTGATTTCTCTAAAAATAAAAATATGTTTTTATTCTTTATTCAATTGTGAAGAAAAAAGCTCTATTAACTTTTTATCGTACGACGTACCCTTTTTTAGTTAAAAAAAACATTTTATTGCATATCCATTTATCATGCGTACAAAAAATATTTTTAAACAGTCCTGTTTTATTCACTGACATATTGAATGAGTCTCCTGATCTCCTGTTCAAGTTCCTTATCATGAATCGTTATACGAATGCCAAGATGACCAACATGCACTATATTTATACACTTGCTGATGGCAATGCATTAGAATCTAGGTGGTTCTATACTGAAAGATTTCCAGGCCGTATTGCTCCTGATAGAAAAACTTTCAAAAGTATTCATCGGCGTCTTTATGAAACAGTCACATTAAGACGAAATGGAGGAGCAGGAAGACCAAGGACAGCAAGAACGGTAGAGCTGGAAGAGGATGTGCTAGACATGATTGAAGAAGATCGAAGTACTTCTACTCGAAAAATTGCTGACGCTTTGGATGCAAGTAATGGGACTATTTGGCACATTCTGAAGGAAAATTTGTTGTATCCATTCCATCTACAACGCGTTCAAGCACTTCTTCCTGCTGATTTTCCTCCTCGCATTGCATTCTGTCAATTGGCTTTTGCACAAAATGGTTCAAATCCCTCAATTCCTGATGATGATTCCGTTCACCGATGAAGCGAATTTTTCAAGAAATGCAATACGCAATTTCCATAATAACCATGTATGGTGTGACGAAAATCCACATGAAATTGTTGAAGATCGTTTTCAACATCAGTTTTCTTTGAACGTTTGGCTTGGGATTGTGGTAACCTAATCGGACCGGTATTTTTATCAGGAAGACTTACCGGAGAGGTGTGTGTGATTTCTTAACACAAGCATACGGAAATCGCTGGATTGGCCGAGGTGGACCTCACTTATGGCCTGCACGATCTCCGGACTTAAATCCCACTGGATTTTTTTTCCTGTGGAGCCATTTGAAGTCCTTGGTGTACGCTACTCCATTGGAAAACGTAGAAGACTTAAGAAATCGAATCATTGCTGGGTGCAACTCAATTAAAACCGATCCTGGTGTTTTTGAGAGAGTTCGCCAGTCAATGAGAAGAAGATTGGATTCTTGCATCCGAGCTCGAGGTAGTCACTTTGCACAGTTTTTTGTAATTTTTGGTTGGTAAAATTGTTGGTTTGGTAAAATATTTGTTTTTGTCCTTGAATAAAACCCCTGTTCTTTAAATTTTTTTTTTCTGTAATAAATGGACATGCACTAAAATATTTTTTTTTTACTAAAAAACGATACGTCGTACGAAAAAAAAGTTAAGACAGCTTTTTCTTCACAATTGAATTTATTTTTAGAGAAATCAGCGGCGTCCTATTTCCTTGAAAAATAGACTGTGACGTGCCAATACGCGCGCCACTGGTACGACTAAAACATCGTATTGTATTGCAAAGTATGTGTCTCCCACAGCTATTAATACGCCTAAAATTTCATTATGATATCTCAAGTCGTTTTGGAAAAATCTAATTTTTACTGTTTTTTTTTTAATTAAACTTCAACACGCTGCAGATCGATAACGAAGCGTTTGGGAAATCACCCCCTTTAATATTGCCGGATCTTTTTGAACGCAATTTAAACGGAAAAACTTTAAAACTCCTGATTATCTTACAAGTTGGGTTAAAGTTAAAGAGGAATCAACAAATGTACTATCATCCGAAAGTATGCTTCCAAGTAAGTTAAAGCGACATCTATCTCAGACTATGGCTGAAAAATTTCGTGATTTTTTCACCGGAAATTACAAAATTTAATAAAAACAAAAAACGTGTTCACTCGGCAAGAATCTGTTACCATCATTCAAGGTGGCATACAGGGTGGCAAAATGCAAAAAAACTCATACTATTGGAAAAGAGCTTATTTTACCAGTTGCTCTCGACATGGTGACTATTATGGTGAGAGAATCGGCTATAAAATTAATTTCCAAGGTACCCTTATCTAACAATACTATCAGTCGAAGAATTCATGACATAGCTCAGCATCTCAATTACCAATTAATAGAAAAAATAAAAAGAACTGATGGCGCTTTTCACGGATCACCTATCGAAGCTCACCGAATGCTTTTCGAAGTATTTTGCAGATGATGAAGTCGAAAAATTTGCGTGGATCTAAGATCCTTTCCATGCACAAGATCCGCGAGGATTCAAATCACAAGAGAAATAGAGTCTCATTGAACTATCTTGCGAGAGCAGCCTTAAAAGTAGACGCACCAGTTCCGGTTTGGTGGAGTTTTGGTTATCGATTCAAAATCAATATCCAAATTTAACTTCAAAAGCATTAAGAATTTTCATTCCGTTTGCAACATCATATTTATGTGAAGCTGGATTTTCAGCTGTAGTTCAATGTGGACCAAGAAATGAGAGTAGCAGTGTCAAGTCTTATTTACCGCATAATGTTAAATGCAATTTGAAAGAATACAAGGTAAACAATTTTGGGTTAGATAACTATTCTGATATGTCTTACCTGTTTCATCTTGATTTGCAACAGTTCAACTAGAGCACTTAAAAAATTCAAACCGCTTTTATATTATGCAGTATACACGCGTGTTAGTAGCCATTTACTATATGACAAATGAATTGTGCTTGGAATTTTTCCAATGCAGAATCGATAATTGCCATCCTTTATATCATCTTTTCTATTATGCAAAAGTAGTACGTGGGTTTTAGTTTTGTAAAACAATTTATAAATAAATTAAATCGAGATGAAAGTTTAATTGATTTCAACGTTGGTTGTTTTAATTAAATACTCACTTAAAGAGGCGACATTTTAAATTAGTTTAAAGCCGTAACTGTAACAGTACAATACGAATACGGAATGGAGGATAAAGGGTGGAAATAAAAAAACCAAATTATTTTTCTTTTTCAATATATTCACCTGCAAGACGGATACATTTTTCACATCTTTCCATTAATTTATTTATACTCTCACAAAAAAATGATTTCTCTTTATCTGCAAAATACGCCGAAACTGCCTCCTTGACTTCATCATCGGCAGTAAATTTTTTACCCCGCAGCTCTTTTTTCATTTTCGAAAACAGGTAATAATTACTCGGGGCCAGGTCTGGGCTGTAGGGTGGGTGATTCACAATTTCGAAGCCCACCTTATGCAGGGCAGCTAACGCAACGCGGCTCTTGTGGACGGGCGCGTTGTCGTGCAAAAGTAGAACACCTTCCGTCAATTTTCCCCGTCTTTTCTCTTTAATGGCTTCTTTTAGTCGCTCTAATATTGAAGCGTAATATTCTCCGGTTATAGAAACACCTTTATCTTTATAATCAATCAACAATATTCCTTCCGAGTCTCAAAATACCGTTGCCATGAGTTTCCCAGCTGATTGTGACACTTTAAATTTCTTGGGAGGTGCTGTGCCCTTTTTATGCCACTGCATGGAGTCTTGTTTGGACTCAGTTTCATAATGATAAACCCAAGTTTCGTCTCCAGTAATAATTCGACTCAATACACCATCCTTGTCTTCATTACAGAGGTCCAAAAATGCACGCGAACACTCTACGCGCGTTGTTTTTGCGACGGCGTGAGCATTCTCGGCACCCATCTTGCGCTGACCTTAGACATGCCGATATGATCGTGTAGGATTTTAAAAATTGTTGTATCGGATACTCCAACCATTTCTGCGAGTTGTTTCTTCTTCAAGGAATTCCCTTCCTTGTTTAAATAAACTATGCCACTTGTACACCATGGTTTTTTCCTGGACAAGAGTCGCCGTAAACCAATAACATCTCATTCATTATGGTCGCGACTGATTTTCCTTGCCTGGTAAGGAACTTTATAACGGCACGATATTCGATTTTTTCCATATTTCACTTTTCACTCCTGATTATGTTACTTGGTTGACGATAGCTCAAAGACTAACTGTCTACTTGGGTCGTCTTTTCTCTTTCTAGGGCCAAACGATGGTTCTTGAGCCCTATTTTCATCTTGGGAAGCCTCCTCTAGGCTGGATGGTTGTTATGAAGGGGGTCCTCGCTGTCCATATGAAACCGAATTTGTGGATTGCATGATCTTCCTAGGCGTCATCTTCACCGTCAATTTCTAGGGCTCTTCTGACCGTTACCCTAGGTGGGGGCCTGTCAAGGTCAAGCCCGATAAGCCTACTCAGCAGCGGATTGTCGGATCTCGCGATTCTTTCTCTGGTCTTCGCTGCCAGGCTTGTCAGATGCTGCTTCATAGTTGTGACCCCAAGGTCTTCGTTGTATGTTTCGGACAAACCATGGTGCCCCAGTTATCAGTCTCAGAACCCTATTTTGTAATGTCTCCAGCCTTTTGAGGTGCGACTTCGCCGATATAGGAAATTTTTTACCGCATCGAATTTCTCCACGACTCTGGATACATGCAAGCGCAGCGTTAGACGTGAGTCTAAAATGACTCCCAGATAGAGGACCGAAGGGCTCCAGGGGACTCTGAAGTTATCTACGAAAATGTTTTCGGGTGGAGGTCGTAGTCTTTTCGTAAACCGAACTGCTACACATTTTGATTCGTTTATCTTGAGACGCCACCTGGAAGCCCAGGCCAGTATTTTGTCCAGCGACTGCTGGAGTCTGCGGCAAAGGATGTTCTCATCTGTATCCGAGGTGTACAAAGCCGTATCGTCGGCGTATATCGCCAAGTCAACCCCGGGCGATTCCGGCATGTCTGACATATAGATGATGAATAAGCTGAGTGCGAGGAGGAAACCCTGCGGCACACCCGCCGCTATCGGTCTGCTAGATGAGAGACTGTCCCCATGGCGTAGTGAAAAAGTCCTATCACTAAGATACGATTCGACCACCCTTATTAAGCTCGGATTAATACCCTTCGTTATCATTTTATGCAGCAAACCCCCATGCCAAACAGTGTCGAATGCTCTCGCAATATCGAGGAAGACCGCGCCCAGTGTTCTTCGTTGCTCAAGGGTATCTCGGATTGCTTCCGTCAGGCGGTAAAGTTGAAGTTCCGTCGAGTGGGCTTCACGGAAGCCGAACTGTTCGTTCTGAACGAGCTCCTTAAGAAAGAATTCCTCCTTGAGGCGGGCCAAGATGACTGCTTCCACGACCTTCGCGAGGCAAGATATTAATCAAATTGGTCTGTAATTCTGTGGGAACAATGGGTCTTTGTTGGGTTTTAGGATCGATACCACAACAGCGTGTTTCCACATCTTCGGGAAATATCCCAGACGCAAGACGGCGTTGGTGATTTGGACCAGATCGGTAAGTATGTTGACAGGGAGCTGCTTAAGGGCCATGTTAGTTATGGAGTCCCTTCCAGGGGCTTTGCCGTTTTTAAGGGTCTTGATAATTTGAGCGATCTCCTCAAGGGAGGTGGGAGCAAGATCCTCTCCCTGCATGTTGGGTAGGGCTTCCAAAGATTCTTCGACCATATTTTCCAATTCCTCGTCGGAGGAGTCGTCGTCATGTTCGGTTTCATGAACCGACAGCAAATGGTCGGCCAGTAGTTCGGCCTTCTCCAAGGGGAGGTAAGTCACGCCCTCCGGTCCCTGCATCGGCTTGATGTCCTCATTTCTATTTTTAATTCTTTTCAGGGCCTTGGTGAGCTTCCACAGCGAGCCATCCTCCTGTGATAAGGTGGAGATCTTATTCCACCATCTGGCCTCAGCATGCTCCCGCACTAACTGTCTAATAACAATGAAACTTCGTATTTATACTAATTATGAGTCGCTGCACAGGCCACGCCCTCAATGCGCCTAATCACCCCCCTACAACCCGCTCATTCCGCGATCCCTCGTAATTTACTGTACGATAACCAACAAAATACGTTAGCTCATTTCCAATATAAAACTCGCAAAATAAATAAATTCTTTTGCATTTCGGTGTTTATTAGAAACTTTCCTCAAATTTTCAGGAAAATGTTTATGTTGTTATGAAATATATGAAGAATGCAATTTGTTTCGAATCAGAACTAAGAAAATTTTAATTAAAATTAATCAATAAAACTACTTTAGTTTGACAACAATTTATATTACATTGTGTGTTCACTTTTAAGGTGATTGAATTGTGGTAAAGCATGATAAAATTCAAACTGTTTCACCTGTCCATTAACACTAGGTGGTTTGATTTCTTGTATTGTTGTTTACAAATAAATTAATTCTTTGTAAAACTTTAATTTAATTATGAATGCGTGCTTAAGTGCAGAAATTGCTGGAACAATAAAGGGTACAGCGATTGTAATTTTGCATTTCTTTTCCTATTAAGTGTTGGATCCGCCCAACCAAAATTGGAAACGTGTCGTTCTCTCCTATTTAAAAGCTGTAATTATCACAGTGAAATACGAATATGCATTTTTAATTATCTGCAAATTAAAAATATTTAAGTCGTATTTCTTTAGTTCAGTATTTAAATATTACCATGACTAAGGTGGCGAAAGAGAGCTCGAAAAAATTTCCAGCTTTAAAAGAAATCACCCTCTTCGACCGTTCCATAATGATGAAGAACATTTTTCTGGTTGCTATATTACAGGTGTACCATTCGGACATATAACACGATTCACCAATTTGATCGCTCTAAAAATTACTCATGTTTAGTATGCAGATGTCTGGAGAATGCTGTTAACACCATAATAACATTACCTCCGTTAAAAGACCTTGTCCAACCCAACAGTACATTGCTATTTGAGCTAATATCATAGTCATGGAGCCTACCAAAATTATGAACGAAGACGGTGTAAGTGTTACCTATAAATTTTTATTTTATTTAATCTTTTTCGTAGCTTCAGTTTGACTATCCTTACAAAAACCATATAAACTCCTCCGGCAGAGATAGCTATAATACTACTAAAGATTTGCAAGAATAATCCAAATGAAAATATTTCTTCTAGTTTAGATACAAAGCTGTAAGTAACAAGAATAAAATTGTCAAAAATTGCAAAAATCGTCAAAACGCAAGGTTAAGTTTAATAATTAAACTGCGAAACCAATGAGGATATCTTACTCTGTTATTGCGAGATGATGTCGAATACAAATCCTTAAATTATCTTGCACCTGTTTCTCTTGTCTTTCAGCATCATAATCAGGATTTGTATCAGTGACGTTTCGCAGATTAAAATTTAATGTTTTTATTTGCGCTGACATTAGGTACAACAATCCGATTAGTATGAGATCAGTGGATATAATTGTAGCTGTTGATACCCATATACACAGTACTTCGTATAATTGATAGTACGGATTGAACATATCTAGGACTATACTAGGACACCACAGCGGTATTGGCAGATTACCATTAATCAGTGCCATTAATGAATAAAGAATAGCAATGAAAATTGTCATCCTCCAGAAGACTCTTTTTAAGTTTATCAAGTTATTTACCGCATTCGATATGAAGGTGCATCGTGTAGATGTCTCCGTATTAAAAATAGGATCTCTTAACATGTCTTCCAAATTATTGAATTTGGACAAAGCGCGATATAAGGAAACTGTCTTTATTTGATCGATTATGATTACTATTATGTGGTACGCCGTTTGAAAAACTATCTCCAACTTATTGCGATCCACGATTATCTTCATTAACATGCTAAGATCGAAAATAAGAAGTACCAAGAATACTCCCATTGCACGGAGAAAATGCCGTTTTTGCGACTGGAAATCTTTGCCGGAATAAATTCCACAGAACCAAAGTACTCGTCGTTCAAGATCAAATGCATTATATTGAAGTGTTTCCTGCAATTTTAAATAATTTTAATTTAATTAAATTTTGTTGAGTTAGTATTTTCTGAAACCAAAAAAAATTATGTATTATTAATTGTTACCTTTAACTTTTATTATTAAGATATAGCAGGAAAACCGTGTTAATCTTCGGCACTTTGTTTTGCGCGATATTCGGGATAGCCAGAGCATTTTCAAGCTCATACATATTATTCTGCATCTTGGAATGTCTCGATGCTGCAGCCCTATTGGGGACTTACGTTTGTAGCTTCCTTCTAGATAAAAAATCGTCACCACGATCAATTTGGTTTCATCTTTAATTTTATTTAGGTGTTGAACTTGTTGGAGCGAACAAGAGAGTCCTAGCCGATACTATAATCTGGTGCTTTTACCCGATCGGTGTCATGGCGATAGCCAGTTTTGCTTGGTTAGTGAATTCATGGAGGTTCCTCATCATTATACTTTATCTCCCGTTATTAACGATATCATTTTATTACTGGATCATACCAGAATCTGTGAGGTGGCTTTTAACTCAAGGGAGACAAGAAGAGGCTAAAGCGGTCCTGTTAAAAGCGGCTAAGGTCAATAAACGGACTTTATCGGAAAAATCTTTGGAGAAAATGACGAAATCTGTAGCCAAACAAATTAATGAGCCTCTCATGGAGATCTTCCAATCGAAAATATTAGTGGTACGATTCTTTAACGCCTCCTTCTGTTGGATAACCTGCGTTTTCCTATTCTACGGCTTAACTTTGAACTCAGTAGCGTTAGCTGGGAATAGCTATGTCGATTTTATGTTGACTTCATTGGTGAAAATTCCAGCTTATATCGTGATATATTTCGTCGTGGATAAATATGGTAGAATCTATTGCTAATGTGGATCCTTCCTTTTGACAGGTTTATCCTGCTTCGTTTTCCTCTTCATTAGCGATGGTAAATTTCGAACCCACTAATATAACATCTTGAGGTTAAATTTTATCCGGATATGTTCCAGAACAACATGGTATGCAGATGCTGTTTTATCTCCTTGGAAAATTCGGAGCTACAGCAGCTTTTACCATATGCTACATCATCTCCAGCGAGATTTTCCCAACACCTCTAAGGCACTCTTTAATGGGTGCTTGCTCCATGTTCGGAAGGATTGGTGCTATGTTATCCCCACAGATGCCATTACTGGTAATATCGGATAATTTAGATTTAACCACAATTTTTATGCAGGGATTTTCAGGCGACGTATTGGCAACATTTCCGTTTGTCCAATAATAGTAGCCTTGAATTACTTGAGTATAAGGACATGCATCTGTCATTTTTGTCATTATTGTTTTTATCTTTCAAATTGACATTTAAAATTTTTGTTAATTCGACATAATTAATTATACGCTTAAAATTTGTAAAATGCGTGTAAATGAAGTTACTAAAGCCAGAATATGCACTAAAGTAGAAGAAGGATGGTAGCAGATGAATTTAGGACAAGTAAGAGCTCAGTTAGTAGAATATGTAAGAAGTGGCGGGAAGAAAGGCATCTTTCAAGAACGCCTGGTTCGGGACGATCTAGGATTTCTAATGCTCAGGAAGATGATGGCTTAATTAGATATATTAATCGAAATCCCTTTGACACAGCAAAAAATGCAATAAGTAATACAGGTTTTCCTGGATCAGCAAAAACAGGACCGTCGCATTCGACATGCCGATCTCTATTCTTATATGGCTGTTAATAAGACGTTTCTAACTCCAGCTTGGAAAGAACAAAGGATGGGATTTGTTTTACACCATTTGGCACGGAATATTTGGGACAAGGTAATTTTCTCCGACGAAAAAATCTTTAGAGTTTTTCGACCGCCAAGCACGCGTTTCCAAGAACGATATGTAATCAAAGTATGAGGAAGCGTTTTTATATTCGTGGAATGAGCGGGTTATAGGGGGGTGATTAGGAGCATTGGGGGCGTGGCCTGTGCAGCGACTCATAATTAGTATAAATACGAAGTTTCATTGTTATTAGACAGTTAGTCTTTGAGCTATCGTCAACCAAGTAACATAATCAGGAGTGAAAAGTGAAATATGGAAAAAATCGAATATCGTGTCGTTATAAAGTTCCTTACCAGGCAAGGAAAATCAGTCGCGACCATAATGAATGAGATGTCATTGGTTTACGGCGACTCTTGTCCAGGAAAAACCATGGTGTACACGTGGCATAGTTTATTTAAACAAGGAAGAGAATCCCTTGAAGACGACCCGAGGCCGGGCAGGAGCATTGAGGTGACCACGCCAGCACTTATCCAAAAACTTGAAAAAATTCTACTCGAAGATGCTCGACTAAAGAAGAAACAAGTCACAGAAATGGTTGGAGTATCCGATACAACAATTTTTAAAATCCTACACGATCATCTCGGCATGTCTAAAGTCAGCGCAAGATGGGTGCCGAGAATGCTCACGCCGCCGCAAAATCAACAGCGCGTAAAGTGTTCGCGTGCATTTTTGGACCTCTGTAATGAAAACAATGATGATGTATTGAGTCGAATTGTTACTGGAGACGAAACTTGGGTTCATCATTCTGAACCTGAGTCCAAACAAGACTCCATGCAGTGGCATAAAAAGGACACAGCACCTCCCAAGAAATTTAAAGTGTCACAATCAGCTGCGAAACTCATGGCAACGGTATTTTGGGACTCGAAAGGAATATTATTGATTGATTATAAAGATAAAGGTGTTTTCTATAACCGGAGAATATTACGCTTCAATATTAGAGCAATTAAAAGAAGCCATTAAAGAGAAAAGACGGGGAAAATTGACGAAAGGTGTGCTGCTTTTGCACGACAACGCGCTCGTCCACAAGAGCCGCGTTGCGTTAGCTGCCCTGCATAAGGTGCGCTTCGAAATTGTGAATCACCCACCCTACAGCCCAGACCTGGCCCCGAGTGATTATTACCTGTTTTCGAAAATGAAAAAAGAGCTGCGGGGTAAAAAATTTACTGCCGATGATGAAGTCAAGGAGGCAGTTTCGGCGTATTTTGCAGATAAAGAGAAATCATTTTTTTATGAGGGTATAAATAAATTAATTGAAAGATGTGAAAAATGTATCCGTCTTGCAGGTGAATATATTGAAAAAGAAAAATAATTTGGTTTTCTTATTTCCACCCCTTATCCCCCATTCCGCGAATATAAAAACACTCCCTCGTACGGTTGTCAGTGAGAGGTCTTGGAATTTTACATAATATTGAAAATCGCCTCAATAGCGAGGTGTATATAAACATCCTTGAAACTGTGATGGTGCCATCTGTAAGACGACTTTATCCAGGTAACGACTATATCTTTTTGCAAGATAATTGCCCTGTTCATAAATCCCAACGAACGACGCAATGGCTAAATGCAAACGGTATTTCGGTCTTGGATTTTCCAAGCTATAGTGGTGACTTAAATGTTATTGAAAATGTATGGGGTTTAATGGTACGAAATATAGCAAGACAGAATGTATATACATATATGTGCAAAGTAGAGAGTGGTAGAGAGGAATTACTTCAGGTTGTGCAAGCAGCGTGGGCCGAAATACCGGTAAACTGCGTTACTAATTTAGTAAATTCTATGCCTAGAAGGTTAAATAAAGTAATAGAAGCACAAGGTGCAATTACCAAATATTAATTTAATGTAATTTCTGTTTTTTCTTATTTCATTATAGTAAAATTGTCCTCTTTAGTATCTCGTTTCCATTAAAATGCATTTGTATAATCAGTCAGTATCAACTGTCAATTTCACAATTAAAATTTTTCATTTATTGTCAACTTCAAGTTAGTATGATGCAACAAAGTACTGTCACAATAGGTTAAAAAAGTGTCCCGGTGTTTTTGACCCGGACAGTATTATTCGCTAGCATGTCCGTGATAGCCGGATTATTGACGCTATTGTTTCCAGAAACATTAAACGTCAAATTACCGGATACGTTTCATGAGGCTGAAAGTATCGGAAGGGATCAGAAGAAAAATGCAACGAACATATCTTGAGTTGATTGATTTGGTAAAAATTAAATCGTTAGTAAATAATTAGAATTATTATTTGTACATAAATGTACAGTTATTAGTTTTATGAAATTGTCCAATGTTATAGGAAATTATGTATACCCTTATTGAATGCATTTTTATTTATACTTTTTTTTAACCAATGATCCGGATTCTTTTCAGTAACGTTGACATGATGTGGATTAATCCTGCTATGAAGAGATCAGTACACAGAATTGTAGATATCGTTATCCATATGCACACTATTTCGTATATTCGAAAGTATATCTTAAAGGACTCGTCAGGATACCAAATCGGTACCCTTAAAACCCATAAAAGACTGGCGCAGACTGGCGTTACCATATGGTAACGGAAAACATCGGTACCTGTTTATGCTATTTTACTGAAAGTTTCGCCATTATTACATTAGATGGCATACAGTGTTAATTCTAGAATGTCGTTTTAACATTTGAGCCAGTTTAGATTTCACTTTGCTCGCGTATATGTGATGTTTTGTAACGTGTTGACTGATGAAGATTCCGGCGATGAAGACTCTGGAGGAACGATCGACAATCTTTCAGGACGTCAACTGCGAGCTCCAGCCGAATTAAAATTTGCGAACCAGGATAAAGTTTTCCAACCAGATATTTTAGAGCCTAGTGAATCAAATGAAACGCCATCTAATATTGCAAACTCAAAAAAAAGTTACAGTTGGATCAACGGAGATTTGCAAACACCTACAATAAATTTTGTGGAGCCTAACCGTAATGAGGGGGTAAAAGGGGATCACAATAGACCTGTAAAGGTCGCGGTGAAACAGGCCCGCATGCCACCCCACTCCTAACCTAACCTAACCTAACCGTAATGAACACAAAGTTGTCACCACTTCAACTTTTCGAATTATTTTTCGACGACGAATTGGTTACTTTTCTAATTGAAGAGTCATCCGGATACGCGCTTTTTAAAAATATGCCTGACCCTAAAGTGTCCGCAGACGAAATGAAATGTTTTATTGCGATTCTTCTAGTAAGCGGATATTGCGTGCTGCCAGGCAAGAAATCTTATTGGGAATCACAAAGCGACGTGAATAATGCGCTTATAAGCGGAGCAATGTGAAGGGATAGATTTGTGCAAATCATGCGTTTTATACATTGTGCTGATAATACAAAGCCCTATCCTGATGACAAATTTTGGAAACTTAGACCATTTATGAATCGATTAAAAGAAAAATTTTTAAAATATTATCAACCAGAACAGCATATGAGTTACGACGAAAGTATGATAAAATACTACGGTCGACATCCATGTAAGCAATTCATACACGGAAAACCAATTCGTTTTGGTTACAAAATGTGGGCGTTGAATACAACGTCTGGATATTTAGTAAACTATGAGTTATACCAGGGAAAAAGTAACCATCGATCAGAGTTATACGAAAAAGAGTATGGAAAAGCTGCTGCTCCCTTTATTACTATGTTGGATCAACTGCAAGACAAAGACAATAGATATGAACTCTATTTCGATAATCTATTTACCGGTTTGAATCTTCTTCACCATTTAAAAGAAAGAGGCTACCAAGGTACTGGTACCATTCGAGAAAACCGTCTTCCTAAAAACTGCCCCCTTTCGGATAAAAAAGAAAGGGGATCGTATGAAGGAGTTATCGAAAAAGAAACGGGTACCATGATTGTCCGTTGGTTAGATAATAATGTTGTGACAGTGGCTTCAACATGCTATGGTATGTATCCTTTGTCGAGCGTAAAACGTTACAGTTCTAAACAAAACAAAAATGATTACTGTTTCTCGCCCTAACATGGTTGGTAAATACAATTCTCACATGGGAGGTACCGACCTTATGGATGAGAACATATCCAGATATAGAATAGGAATAAGGAGCAAAAAATGGTGGTGGCCGATTTTTACATGGCTTATTGATGCTACTACCGCTTATTGAAATTTACCACAACTAGATTTTCGCAGGGAAATCACAATAAATTATTTAAAAAGCTATGGAACTCTCTCAAGGTCAGGAGGAAGACCGAGATCTTCAAAATCAAGTATATCGCTAAATAGAGTATCGGACGATATACGGCATGATCGCACAAACCATTTGGTTATAGAAATACCAAACAAAAAGGAAATGTTCTCGAACATTTTATAGCTATTAACGGATTCCATCATAAACTTGGATGGCGTGAATGCCTCCTGATGAAAAATTGAACCTTGTAATGTTTCTTCTAGGATATTGAATTGTGGTAAAGCATGGTATAAGCAGAATACTTTTATTTCACCGTTTACAGCTGCCATTACGTGGTATGATAATTGAAAAACTACGTCCAAATTATTGCCGTTAGTGATCATCTTCAGTATCATAACGAGGATGAAAATAGAAAGCAAGACGAACGTTAATTTTGCTCGAAGATACCGGAATGGATTCCGCAAAGCCAAAGTAATCTCCGTACAATGTTAAATTCATTATATTGCGAATACAAGGTAAAAAAAAAATGTGGGTTAGATAACTATTCTGATATGTCTTACCTTTTCCATCTTGATTTGCAACAGTTCAACTAGAGCACTTGAAAAATTCAAACCGCTTTTATATTATCCGGTATACATGCGCATAATTAGCTACTTACTATAAATATGACAAATGTATTTTGCTTGCAATTTTTCAAATGCTGAATCGATAATTGCCATCCTTTATATCATCTTTTCTATTATTCAAAAGTATTACGTGGGTTTTAGTTTTCGCAAAAAAAATTATAAATAAATTAAGTCGAGATGAAAGTTTAATTGATTTATACGTTGGTGAAAAACTTACTGTTAGTAAAAGAAAATTATTTTTGCTGATGGAACATTCAAGAGCAGTCTTTACACTATTTCAGCAAGTGTACACAATTCACGTGGATAGTAGTAGGCAGTACCGAGGAAAAAACATGTGTTGTTCCAGTCATTTATGAACTGTTACCCGACAAAAAAGAAGAGACATATGTCAAACTGTTTAGCCTTTTAAAGAAACGTGTTTCTGAATTCAAACTAAGAGAATTTTACATAGATTTTGAACTGTTTCTGATTATTCTGAAATAACTTGTTTTGCATTCTTCTTCGATGCCCTTGTTTGTACCTTCTCATTCGGTTAGCTGTTACAGCTAGTTTTTGCTTTAGCAAGTCCAGGACTTCTGTTTCGTTTTTGTTCTCCGGATCTTTATACTTACGCAGTATGTAAACTGTTTTGTTCTTTAACCTGTTGCTGGGTGTTTGTGTTTTTAGGTATTGTGTTAGAGCCCCCATTTCTTTTCGAAATGTCTCTATTTTCTTTTCGAGTCGTATCTCCCATGGGTTCTCTTTGTGGCTGCCTGTGCTTTCCTTTGTGTCTTCCGTAATTGTTTGGCTATTCGTTTCCAATACCGTTATAGCACCTGTATATAGCAATTGTTGCACCTCGGCTATACTACTGCACTCGTCGCTCATTTCGCCATGTATTAGCGGGGGGTATTAGGGTCTACCAATAAGAATGATATAACTTTAACTTGGTATAAAATGAAAACAAATTGATATGTTTCTATGAATTATGTTTTATTTTGTAATATATTATATAACATTATGTTTTAAATAAGACGTCATTAAGATGGCCACCTCGGCTGCGGCGACAGACGTTTAGACGACTACCCCAATTTTCAATCACTTTTTCCAACAAGTTGGGCTGAATTTCGCGAATAACTCGGGTGATGTTGACTTTTAAGTCATCGCAGGTTTGAGGATTGTTAGTGTACACCAATGACTTTACATATCACCAAAGAAAAAAGTCCAGCGGCGTAAGATCGCACGACCTTGGCGGCCAGTTGATAGGACCATGTCGCGAAATTATCCGCTCCTCAAAACGTTCTCTCAATAAATTCATTGTCGCTCGGGCAGTGTGCGATGTTGCGCCATCCTGTTGAAACCACTTCTGTTCCAAGTCTTCATTACGAATTATAGGCCAAAGAAAGTTTATTATCATGTCGCGATAGCGCTCTGCATTGACTGTTACAGTATGCCCATCTGCATCCTCAAAAAAGTAGGGACCGATAATTCCGCCGGCATGCAAACCACACCATACAGTAACTTTCATAGGGTGTAATGGCCTCTCGACTAGTTGCTGGGGATTGTTCTCACACCAGAAACGGCAATTTTGCTTATGGACAACGCCATTAAGCCAAAAATGTGCCTCATCTGAAAAGATTATTTGTTTACCAAAATCGGCATTTTCTTCTAGCTGCAACAGCGCCCAATCGGTAAACGTTTTCCGCAGATCATGATCGGCAGGTTTCAATTCTTGGGTTAGAATCAACTTATACGGATGTAGGACCCAAATCTTTCTTCAAAATGCGCCACGTTGACATCGGTGACAAGCCCAATTGCTGAGAACGGCGCACAACGGACACATTAGCATTCGCATTCACGCTTTCCCTTACTGCAGCGATATTTTCAGCACTCCTTGCATTTCTTTGTCGTGTCGGTGGCTTACTATCCAGGAGAGTGTAATCCCGTTCAAACTGATCAATTATGCGTCTGATAGCGAGCTCGGAAGGCCGTCCACGTTGGCCAAAATCTCTTCGAAGAGCACGATAACAAGCTCTAACCGATCGCGCATTTTCGTAGTACCTTTGTACAATAACTATACGTTGCTCTTTAGTTAATCTATTCATCGTGAAATGTCAGAGTATACTAAGCACAATTGACGTTTGATTTGCGTTATGACAGTTAACCATAGATAATATAGACACATCGAAAAAAATCATAATTAGAGTAGGCTATGTGAATGGATTGTTACTTTAGGAAAATCGGGAAAAATCGGAGAGGACGACCCAGAAAAACGCGGAACAGCAGTACGGATGAACTTCTGAAAAAAGAGGACAAACATGGAACGAGGCGAAGGCCCTAGCCAGAAACAGGATAGAGTGGCGTGAATTTGTTGAATCTGTGGAACTAAATTAAGAGAACTTTACACCTCGACACCTTCGGGTATACGAGGTCTTTGATTATGTATGTATGTATGAAGGATTATGTTGAACGTGGTTTAGTTTAAACCTTAAATAGTAGTGTTAAATACAGCTTAAGGATGAAACTATCGTTTCTGTTAAATTGACAAGAGCTGCCATACTAGTTTTGACATAAACCAGTGACACTTTATTTTCATATCCCATACAAATTGAAGCAGTACAAGAAATGTTTAATGTCTTCAAGCCGATAACACCAGATACAATATACTTCGCCAAGGAGAGTACAGTATACAACATCCAATTAATAGGTAAATACAAGATGTGATATTAAATTCTGTTATGGTTTAGACCTACATTCTAATAGTACCCCTTAGTGGCTTTCCGAGATTGTTAAAACTTGAATATTTTTTGAGATCATTTTTATAAATTACCTAACCTACGGTTTCGATATTACAGGTATACGTGACATATATCATCCAAATTGAAACTTTACGAGAAGCGTTAGGGAATGAAATTTTATTTCGTCATGTTCCACGAAGATAACATTTTTGTAAAAATATTTTTAATGAAAATATAGGACAATATTTAGAAACTATATAAAAGCGCCTTGTTTTTTAGTTTAAAAGTTAGAAATTCAATTTTCAATAATAAACAAGCTTTTTGTGCCCCAGTATGGTATGTTTTAAATTTAACACATTTCACTAGATGGCGCAGAAACTCGCCAACAAAATTTTATTAGAAGTGTCCAATCTATAGAGAATGAAATGTATATATTATCTATGCAGTTAACACTGTGCACCTATGACCGTCGAAAGTTCTATCACTCCTATTGGTAGACCCTAGTATTTTATCTACTTCCCTGACAATATGCTTAGTTCCCTTCTTCTCGTGTAGCTTAGGTAACTTTGGTCTTATTGTCGGCTCCATTTCTCCGTACATCATCCAATTCCTTCGGTAGCTTTTTTCGATCTGACTTTCTTCCTCATTGGTTTCTTGGGTCTGGCCTGTGAGTGTCTCCTCTTGCTGCTCCTCTTCTACCGCTGCCATACCTAGCTGCCGAGCAACCTCTCTTCGGATTTCTTCAGCCCTCTCGTCAGGTATACGACGTTTAGTAAGAATTGTTCTTTTTTGGTCTTTTTTATTCTGTACTTTTTTGACCTTAAGGATCTTCTTTCTATCATTATTATCTATTATTATTATTATTATTATTATTATTATTATTATTATTATTATAAAGTATATTGTATGTTGTATATATTGTATATTACATTTAGATTTATATGTATGTGTTTCACTACATCACGGTGATTGTAAATTTGCATTTCTCTTGCAATTAATTGTTGGGCCCGCCCAACCAAAATTGGAAACGTGTCATTCTCTCCTATTTAATAGCTGTAACTACCACAGTGAAATACGAATATGCATTTTTAATTATCTGCAAATTAAAAATGTGTAAGACGGATTTTTTTAAAACAGTATTTAAATATTACCATGACGAAGGTGGCGAAGGATAACTCGAAAAATTTCCCAGCTTTAAAAGAAATCACTCTCTTCGACCTTTCCATAATGATGAAGAACATTTTTCTGGTTGCTGTATTACAGGTGTACCATTCAGACATATAACATGATTCACTAATTCGATCGCTCTAAAAAGTACACCTCTTCAGTATACGCATTTTCGAGTAACGCCCAATCGTTTCATAATAATATTACCTCCGTTATAAGACCCTGCCCAGCCCAACAGTACATTGCGATTTGAAGTAATACCACTGACATGGATGTTCCTAACAGTAAATACGAGGATGGCGTTAGTGGCACCTACAAATCTCTATTTCAATTATTCCTTTACGTCAGTTTGACTTTCCTTACAACAACGACATAAATCCCTCCGGAAGAGATAGCTATAATACTACTGAAGATTTGCAAGAGTAATCCAAATTTAAATATTTCTTCTAGTTTAGACACAAATCTAGAAGAAACGGGAATAAGTTGAACAGTTGTGAAAATAAATTTGAATCTTACTCTGATATTGCGAGATGATGTCGAATACAAATCCTTAAATTATCTTGCACCTGTTTCTCTTGTTTCTCAGCATCATAATCAGGATTTCTATCAGTGGCGTTTCGTAAATTATAATTTAATGTATTTATTTGAGCTGACATAAAGTAGATCAACCCCATTATAATGACATCAATGGATAAAAGTGAAGCTGCTATTGTCCATATACATACTATTTCGAATAATTGACAATACAGTTTAAACGACTCACTGGGATACCATATCGGTATCGACAGATCACCACTAAGCAATGGCATTAATGAATAAACACTAGCACAGAAACTTGCCGTCCCCCAGAAGATCCTCTTGAAGATTTTGTACGTATCCACTGCTTTCGATATGGAGGTGCATCCTGTCGATATCTCCGCGTTAAAAATAACATCTTGCAACATGTCTTCCAAACTGTTGAATTGTGACAAAGATCGATATAACGAAAATGTTTTTATCTGACCGATTATTACTACTATTATGTAGTAGATACTTTGAAAAACTGTTTCCAAATTTCTGTGATCCACAATCATCTCAATTACTATGCCAAGAACCAAGGTGTTAATCACGAAAGATGTTGCTATTACGCGGAGATAATGCAATTTTTGGGGTCGAAAATCTTTGCTAAAATAGATTCCATGAAACCAAAGTATTCGGCGTTCAAGATCAAATGCATTATATTGAAGTGTTTCCTGCAATTTTAAATAATTTTAATTTGATTAAATTTTGGTTGAGATTGTTACCTCCTACCTCTTCCATGATGATATTATAACAAGTTCGAATAGAGTTAACATTGAGTTATTTCAAAAATTAGAATCAATTTTCAATCTTAAATTATGCAGCATGTACGATTGTAAGTAGAAAATTACTGCACGATAATAATTAGGTTGTGCTAGAGAATTTTTTAACGAACGTTGAGTAACCGCTACCCCGCAAATTATTGTTTCTATTATGCAAAGGGATTACATGGATTGTATTTCTTCTAGAAAATTGTATGGATAAATCAGTTTAAGGTCAAGTCATATATAAGCTCGTGATTTAAATGGAAAAACTCTAAAGCTCACGATTACCTTACTAGTAGTGTTAAAGTTAAAGAGGAAAGTATAGAATTTCTGCGTCACAAATCTATTTATTTAAAACATTTTGAGGCATCATAAACGAAGTAGTGCGAAATTATGGCATTTATCTGCACTACCAAAAGCAACATCACTGCTCCTTTGAATACAGGGGCACAAATAGTTGGATACGATCGGTATTGTGGATTTATGAGAAGGAATCCAAGGTAAGCGTTAAGGAAACAGGAATCTAGTAATATTAATTGTATTGCAGTATTTAAGCGAGAAATGTTGTCGAAATCGGGATTTCAACCATCTAAATTTCAAGTAAAATATTAAGAAGAGAGAAAGAGTATGAAGAAAATTGCGCGTGGATAACAGAAGACTTGCTTCTAGAACGTTTGTGAGAATTTCAAGAATTTTTTCTTAGAAGGACACCACACACTTCCAATCGATCACAAGCATTAGACCTGGTACTTCATTCGTCCTTTAAATCTGCGTTTAGTTTGAATAAATAAAATTTTTAAAACGACAATCGTATTATCGAAAGATTATACTATTTTGAAATAGCAGAACTACTGAATAGGATTTTGAGACTATGAGAATTTATTCTTATATTAACTTTGATGAATTTATAGGTCGAGATCAGAACATCTGTTTGAAAAAACGAAAAAGAGAAATACATACAACTTTCGGAAATGATAAAATCTAGTAAGAATAACAATATTTTGTAGTATTGGCTTCGATTTCGATATTTCCGATTTTTCACTTTTTTACCATCCCCACGTATTGAGAAATGCTGGCACCTTCCCCTCGCATTTCACCAGGCTTGGGACTGGCAGCAATAATACTGGCATGCTTAAAACACAATAGAACCACTAGAAACAAACAATTTTCAGAACACTAAACACTGACTTGCTTGACCTTGAACTGATTTATTTATAAAAATTTTTTAGAAGAAATAAAATCCACCTAAATTTTTATTTAGCGAAGAAGGGAGCAGAAGAAAAATGCAGCGAACATATCTTAAGTTGATTTTTTTGGTGAAATTTAAATTGATAGTAGATGATTAGAATTAGTTGTACATAAATGTGCAACATTTTCTCCCCTTTACAGTTATTAATTTTATGAAATTGTCTAATGATATACGAAGATAATGCGATACGATGTTTATATATTTATTTAATAAAACCTGTACCCTTATTTAGTGCGTTTTTATTTCGGCTTCTTTTAACCTATCATTTGCTTGACTACCTCTTCTTCTTTCGTATTTCCAAATCATGATCAGGATTCCTTTCAGTAATTTTTCGTAAATTATAGTTTAAAGCTTTCATTTGGGCTGAATTGCACAAAACGGTGATGTCCTCAAGAAGATTTTATAACTATTAACGGCTTCTATCGTTAACTTGGATGGCGTGGATGCCTTCTGATGAAAAATTGAACCTTGTTATGTTTCTTCTACCATATTGAATTGTGGTAAGGCGCGGCATAAGCAGAATAAAAATTATAAATAAATTAAATCGAGATGAAAGTTTAATTGATTTAAAGGTTGGTTGTTTTAATGAAAAACTCACTTAAGGAGGCGGCATTTTAAATTAGTTTAAAGCCGTAACTGTAACAGTAAAATACGAATATGCATTTTTAATTATTTGCAAACTAAAAATATTTAAGACGTATTTTTTTAAATCAGTATTTAAATATTACCATGACGAAGGTGGCGAAGGACAGCTCGAAAAATTTCCCAGATTTAAAAGAAATCACTCTCTTCGACCTTTCCATAATGATGAAGAACATTTTTCTAGTTGCTGTGTTACAGGTGTACCATTCAGACATATAACATGATTCACCAATTTGATCGCTCTAAAAAGTACACCTCTTCAGTATACGCATTTTCGAGTAACGCCCAATCGCTTCATAATAATATTACCTCCGTTATAAGACCTTGCCCAGCCCAACAGTACATTGCGATTTGAAGTAATACTATTGACATGGATGCTCCTAACAGTAAATAAGAGGTTGGTCTTAAGGGCACCTACAAATCTCTATTTCAATTATTCCCTTTCCTTACGTCAGTTTGACTTTCCTTACAGCAACGACATAAACCCTTCGGAAGAGATAGTTATAATACTACTGAAGATTTGCAAGAATAATCCAAGCGAAAATATTTCTTCTAATTCAGACACAAATCTAGAAGAAACGGGAATAAGTTGAACAGTTGTGAAAATAAATTTAAATCTTACTCTGATATTGCGAGATGATGTCGAATACAAATCCTTAAATTATCTTGCACCTGTTTCTCTTGTTTTTCGGCATCATAATCAGGATTTCTATCAGTGACATTCTGTAAATTATAATTTAGGGTTTTTATTTGAGCTGACATAAAGTGCATCAATCCCATTAAAATGACATCAAGGGATAAAAGTAAAGTTATTGCTATCCATGCACATACTATTTCGTATAATTGACAATACACTTTAAATGACTCACTGGGATACCACATCGGTACTGGCAGATCACCATTAATCAATCGTATTACTGAAAAAACACTAGCACTGAAACTCGCAATTCTCCAGAAGATTATCTTGAATGTTTTATAAGTATTCACTGCTTCCGAAATGAAGGTGCATCGTGTAGATGTCTCCACGTTAAAAACAGGATGTTGTAACATGTCTTCCAAATTATTGAATTGTGTCAAAGCCCAATATAAAGAGAATATCTTTATTTGACCGATTATTAATATTATTACATAGTAGACGCATTGAAAAACTGTTTCCAAATTTTTGTGATCCACAATCATCTCCATTAATATGCCAAGGACTAAAGTCTTAATCACGAAAGATGTTGCTAGTACGCGAAGATAATGCAGTTTTTGGGGTTGAAAATCTTTGCCGAAATAGATTCCATAAAACCAAAGTAACCGTCGTTCAAGGTGAAATGCATTATATTGAAGTGTTTCCTGCAATTTTAAATAATATTATGACAAAAAGGTTTCGTTAAGATTGTTACGTCCTACCTCTTCCATGATGATATTATAACAAGTTCGAATAGAGTTGGCATTGAGTTATTTAAAAAATTAGAATCAATTTTCAATTTTAAATTATGCAGCATGTACGATTATAAGTATAAAATTGCTGCATGATAATAATTAGGTTGTGCTAGAGAATTTTTAACGAACGCTGGGTAATTGCTACACAGTAAATTATTCTTTCTATTATTCAAAAGGATTACGTGGATTTTATTTCTTCTAGAAAATTTTATTAATAAATCAATTCAAGGTCAAATCATATGGGGTGAAACCATCTACCAGTAAATGAACATAGTACACAAAAAAGACTTATAATAAGCTCCGTTACCAACAAATTACAGTTTTCTTTTTCGGCAATGATGCTGCAATCTTTGAAGTACATATTGTATTGTTTCATTTAGCACTTTTTTATTTAACCTCTGCGAAAAAAATTCCAATGGTTATGCGTGTTGTGGTTAGTGACGAGCTAATGTGGGTTCATAGAATAAGGTTTATCTGAATAGTTTTAAGCGGAAGCGACAGGATTATGATTTTGAGAGGTGTTTTATAGTTTTTCAGATAAATTTGAATGGAACTGTTACCTTATAATTGTTTCCAAAATTAATAAATTCGTGTTCATCTCACTAGTCTGTAGATTTTGTTTATACCCAGTGAATGAACAGGTGTTCATTTACTGGCATTTCGTGCCATTACTTGATTTGTCTCATTTTAGCATGCAATTCTAACAGTGTGAAAGTTACTTCGTCCTTATTCAACTTGTTTATGTTTAAGAAATGTCACCAGTAAATGAACACCGTGCAATCTAATATATTTTAATTAAATTCGGCACTTAAATACCTGCACAGATATTTCTATTTTTGTAATTATTATGATTCCTACCTCTAGGTAAAAATTGCCGCAATCAATGGAGCCAAAACGTTACTGAAGATTCTGTTACACAGAAGAGGCATTAAATTTAATCCGGGAGGGTAAAATATCAGTAAATAAAGCTCACAGAGATTATAGAAGTCCAAAGGGCACATTTCACAATAAATTAAAAGTAAAGTTCCCACGGCAACGGAAAATGGGTCCTCCGAAATTTCTGACCGAGCAAGAAGAAAATAAGGTTGAAGAATGGATTCTATAAAATGCCAAAGTCGATTTTCCTCTGCATCCTGATGCTGTGAGAGATTCGGTGCAAAAAATTTTAAAGAGCAGCAGTAGACCAAATTCATTGAAGTACTGATTCTAGACCTGGAGTAAAATGGATTAATTTATTCTTAAAACGTCACAAACATATTCTTTTGAAAAACGCCGAAGTAATTTCAAAATCTAGAGCTACAGTGAATGTGTGTTTAGTGAGCTTGAGCTATTTTTAAGAGAAAATAACTGGTTAGAAATAATAGAAGATCCAAGCCGAATTTTGAATTGTGATGAAACCGGTTTACGAACTTGCTCAAAGAGTGGAAAACTGCTAGGTCCTAAAGACATGAAAAACGAAGTTTGAGTTATGTGTTCTTGTGGAGATGATAAATTTAAGTGGCCATCGAAAAGAGATGTGCTTTGGTATGAATTTAAATCTATCAAAGAAAAAAATAAGCATTTCTCAGGCATCGAGCGATTTATTCTCTGTACCATGAATTGAAAAAAAATGCTAATAAATAATACCTAAAAAGTTTTCATTGACCTATCTATATTATTTATTTGTTAAATATTTTATTACATACCTATCTACATAAGTATTATAATATAGGTTTTTGTTGAAAAGTTTTATTTTTGTAATGATGTTTATGATAAGAATAAAATATCTACCTGTTTTTTTTTCTTTTCAAAATCTCCTTTATATCCTATTTTTCTGTCAAATTTGCATGAAAGATATGTAGAAATCTCTATGTTCATTAACTGGAAAAATATGTTCATTTATTGGTGGCAAGTGTTCATTTAGTGAATTTTTTGCAGTTCTTGAATCTTTTTCGTGATTTCTATTCGAACTTTTAGTAATCTTAAAGGATAATTGCAAATAACAATTATTAAGCAACCTACTAACACATAAAAAAACTTTATTTGATCAACTGTTCATGCATTGGTGGTTTCACCCTATAAACTTGGGATTTAAATGTAAAAATTTTAATAATCTGGATTACCCTACAAGTTGGGTTAAAGTTAAAGAGGACAGCACAGATTTCCTGTATTATGTAATACATTTATTTAAACCGTTGTACCACTATTAAAAAAAAGGTAAACATTTATGGCATTTATTTATGCTATCAGAAATTACATCATACAATTATATCGACCTAAACAATTCTACGTGAAAGTGTCATTTAGATTGTATGTAGTTGAATTGATAAGTATAAGCAAATTGTATGTATTAATTTCATTAAAATACTAGATCACGATGTTGTTTCTTTATAATGGAGCAATTTTAGAAAAATTTACAATCAGTTGTAAGAAATAGAAATAAGAATAGAAATTGGTGCATTTTGATCTCACAAATCTGTAACATTAAGACTTAATATTTCGACAATGTTAACATTGCTTTATATATGTGATGATATTGTAGTAAAAAAGGAAAAATTCTAGGAGTAAACTTGTGTATTTATTCGCGAACAAGAAGTGAAATCGTGTCATTTTAATCTACTTAAAAGTTGTAATTATCACAGTAAAATACGAATATGCATTTTTAATTATCTGCAAATTAAAAATATTTAAGTCGTATTTCTTTAGTTCAGTATTTAAATATTACCATGACGAATGTGGCGAAAGACAGCTCGAAAAATTTCCCAGCTTTAAAAGAAATCACTCTCTTCGACCGTTCCATAATGATGAAGAACATTTTTCTGGTTGCTGTGTTACAGGTGTACCAATCAGACATATAACATGATTCACCAATTTGATCGCTCTAAAAATTACTCATGTTTAGCATGCACACTTCTGAGGAATGCCCATTCGCTTCATAATAATATTACCTCCGTTATAAGACCTTGCCCAACCCAACAATACATTCCTATTTGAAGTATTATCATTGACATGGAAGCTACCAAAGTTACGAACGAAGACGGTGTCAGGGTTACCTACAAATTTTTATTGTATTCATTCCTTTTTCTAGCAATAGAATAGCTCTCTCTACAGCAACTACATAAACTCCTTGGAAACAAATAGTTATAATACTGCTGAAGATTTGCAAAAATAATCCAAATGAAAATATTTCTTCTAGTTTAGATACAAAGCTGTAAATAACAGGAATAAAATTGTCAAATCGTAATGTTAAGTTTAATAATTAAACTCCTAAACCTATGAGAAAATCTTACTCTGATATTGCGTGATGATGTCGAATACAATTCCTTAAATTATCCTGCACCTGTTTCTCTTGTGTTTCAGCATCATGATCAGGATTTCTATCAGTGACGTTTCGTAGATTAAAATTTAATGTTTTTATTTGTACTGACATTAGGTACAACAATCCGATTAGAATGAAATCAGTGGATAGAATTGTAGTTACTGCTACCCATATACATAGTATTTCATATAATTGATAGCACGTCTTGAACATTTTAATAGGATACCACAGCGGTATTGGCAGATTACCATCAATCAATGGCATTAATGAATATAGAACAGCACTGAAAATCGCCATCCTCCAGACGATTCTCTTGAAGTTTATGAAATTATTTACCGCTTTCGATATGAAGCTGCATCGTGTAGATGTCTCCGCATTAAAAATAGGATCTTGTAACATGTCTTCCAACTTATTGAATTGTGGTAGAGCACGATATAAGCAGACTATCTTAATTTGGCCGATTATGAATGATACTGCATGATACGCCGTTTGAAAAACTGTTTCCAAATTATTGCGATGCACGATCATCTCGAGTAACATACCAAGAAGGAAAATAACTAACACAACAGATGTTGCTATTGTACGAAAATAATGCAGTTTTTGGGGTTGAAAATCTTTACCGAAATATATCCCAAAGAACCAAAGTATCCGTCGTTCAAGGTGAAATGTATTATATTGAAGTGTTTCCTGCAATTTTAAATAATTTTAATTTAATTAAATTTTGGTTGAGATTGTTACGTCCTACCTCTTCCATGATGATATTATAACAAGTTCGAATAGAGTTGGCATTGAGTTATTTAAAAAATTGAAATCAATTTTCAATTTTAAATTATGCAGCATGTACGATTATAAGTATAAAATTGCTGTATGATAATAATTAGGTTGTGCTAGAGAATTTTTTAACGAACGCTGGGTAATTGCTACACAGTAAATTATTGTTTCTATTATTCAAAAGGATTACGTGGATTTTATTTCTTCTAGAAAATTTTATTAATAAATCAATTCAAGGTTAAATCATATAGGGTGAAACCACCTACCAGTAAATGAACATAGTACACAAAAAAGACTTACAATAAGCTCCGTTACCAACAAATTACAGTTTTCTTTTTCGGCAATGATGCTGCAATCTTTGAAGTACATATTGTATTGTTTCATTTAGCACCTTTTTATCTAACCTTTGCGTAAAAAATTCCAATGGTTATACGTGTTGTGGTGAATGGCGAGCTAAGGTGGGTTCATAGAATAAGGTTTATCGGAATAGTTTTGAGCGGAAGCGACAGGATTATGATTTTGAGAGGTGTTTTATAGTTTTTCAGATAAATTTGAATGGAACTGTTACCTTATAATTGTTTCCAAAATTAATAAATCCGTGTTCATCTCACTAGTCTGTAGATTTTGTTTATACCCAGTGAATGAACAGGTGTTCATTTACTGGCATTTCGTGCCATTACTTGATTTGTCTCATTTTAGCATGCAATTCTAACGGTGTGAAAGTTACTTCGTCCTTATTCAACTTGTTTATGTTTAAGAAATGTCACCAGTAAATGAACACCGTGCAATCTAATATATTTTAATTAAATTCGGCACTTAAATACCTGCACAGATATTTCTATTTTTGTAATTATTATGATTCCTACCTCTAGGTAAAAATTGCCGCAATCAATGGAGCCAAAACGTTACTAAAGATTCTGTTACACAGAAGAGGCATTAAATTTAATCCGGGAGGGTAAAATATCAGTAAATAAAGCTCACAGAGATTATAGAAGTCCAAAGGGCACATTTCACAATAAATTAAAAGTAAAGTTCCCACGGCAACGGAAAATGGGTCCTCCGAAATTTCTGACCGAGCAAGAAGAAAATAAGGTTGAAGAATGGATTCTATAAAATGCCAAAGTCGATTTTCCTCTGCATCCTGATGCTGTGAGAGATTCGGTGCAAAAAATTTTAAAGAGCAGCAGTAGACCAAATTCATTGAAGTACTGATTCTAGACCTGGAGTAAAATGGATTAATTTATTCTTGAAACGTCACAAACATATTCTTTTGAAAAACGCCGAAGTAATTTCAAAATCTAGAGCTACAGTGAATGTGTGTTTAGTGAGCTTGAGCTTTTAAGAGAAAATAATTGGTTCGAAACAATGGAAGATCAAAGCAGAATTTTGAATTGTGATGAAACCGGTTTACGAACTTGCTCAAAGAGTGGAAAACTGCTAGGTCCTAAAGATATGAAAAACGAAGTTTGAGTTATGTGTTCTTGTGGAGATGATAAATTTAAGTGGCCATCGAAAAAGATGTGCTTTGGTATGAATTTAAATCTATCAAAGAAAAAATAAACCATGAATTGAAAACAAAAAAAAAATCTAATAAATAATACCTAAAAATTTTCATTGACCTATCTATATTATTTATTTGTTAAATATTTTATTACATACCTATCTACATAAGTATTATAATATAGGTTTTTGTTGAAAAGTTTTATTTTTGTAATAATGTTTATGATAAGAATAAAATATCTACCTGTTTTTTTTTTCTTTTCAAAATCTCCTTTATATCCTATTTTTCTGTCAAATTTGCATGAAAGATATGTAGAAATCTCTATGTTCATTAACTGGAAAAATATGTTCATTTATTAGTGGCAAGTGTTCATTTAGTTAATTTTTTGCTGTTCTTGAATCTTTTTCGTGATTTCTATCCGAACTTTTAGTAATCTTGAAGCATAATTGCAAATAACAATTATTAAGCAACCTACTAACACATAAAAAA
This sequence comes from Holotrichia oblita, assembly GCA_023690525.1. Taxonomy (NCBI): domain Eukaryota; kingdom Metazoa; phylum Arthropoda; class Insecta; order Coleoptera; family Scarabaeidae; genus Holotrichia; species Holotrichia oblita. The sequence goes on along the minus strand of CM043021.1, from coordinate 95,909,346 downwards.
ACTTTACTTGATCAACTGTTCATTCATTGACTTATAAACTTGGGATTTAAATGTAAAAATTTTAAAAATCTGGATTACCCTACAAGTTGGATTAAAGTTAAAGAGGACAGCACAGATTTCCTATATTATGTAATACATTTATTTAAACCGGTGTACCATTATTAAAAAAAAGGTAAACATTTATGGCATTTATTTATGCTATCAGAAATTACATCAAACATTTATATCCACTAAAACAAATATAGGTGAAAGTGTCATTTAGATTGTATGTAGTTGAATTGATAAGTATAAGCAAATTGTATGTATTAATTTCATTAAAATACTAGATCTCCATGTTGTTTCTTTATAATGGAGCAATTTTAGAAAAATTTACAATCAGTTGTAAGAAATAGAAATAAGAATAGAAATTGGTGCATTTTGATCTCACAAATCTGTAACATTAAGACTTAATATTTCGACAATATTAACATTGCTTTACATACGTGATGATATTGTAGTAAAAAAGGAAAAATTCTAGGAGTAAACTTGTGTATTTATTCGCGAACAAGAAGTGAAAACGTGTTATTTTAATCTACTTAAAAGCTGTAATTATCACAGTAAAATACGAATATGCATTTTTAATTATCTGCAAATTAAACATATTTAAGACGTATTTTTTTAGATCAGTATTTAAATATTACCATGACGAAGGTGGCGAAAGACAGCTCGAAAAATTTTCCAGCTTTAAAAGAAATCACTCTCTTCGACCGTTCCATAATGATGAAGAACATTTTTCTGGTTGCTGTGTTACAGGTGTACCAATCAGACATATAACATGATTCACCAATTTGATCGCTCTAAAAATTACTCATGTTTAGCATGCACACTTCTGAGGAATGCCCATTCGCTTCATAATAATATTACCTCCGTTATAAGACCTTGCCCAACCCAACAATACATTCCTATTTGAAGTATTATCATTGACATGGAAGTTACCAAAATTACGAACGAAGACGGTGTAAGGGTTACCTACAAATTTTTATTTTATTTAATCTTTTTCGTGTCAGTTTGATTATCATTACAACAACGACATAAACCCCCCCGGAAGAGATAGCTATAATACTACTGAAGATTTGCAAGAATATACCAAATGAAAATATTTCTTCTAGTTTAGATACAAAGCTGTAAGTAACAGGAATAAAATTGTCAAAAATGGCAAAAATCGTCAAAACGGTTAAGTTTAATAATTAAACTGTGAAACCAATGAGGAAATCTTACTCTGATATTGCAAGATGATGTCGAATACAAATCCTTAAATTATCTTGCACCTGTTTCTCTTGTTTTTCAGCATCATAATCAGGATTTCTATCAGTGACGTTTCGTAGATTAAAATTTAAGATTTTTATTTGCACTGACATTAGGTACAACAATCCAATTAGAATGAGATCAGTGGATAGAACTGTAGCTGCTGATGCCCATATACATAGTATTTCGTATAATTGATAATACATTTTGAACATTTCATTAGGATACCACACCGGTATTGGCAGATTACCATCAATCAATGGCATTAATGAATAAAGAATAGCAGTGAAAATTACCATCCTCCAGAAGATTCTCTTGAAGTTTATCAAGTTATTTACCGCTTCGATATGAAGGTGCATCGTCTTGATGTCTCCGCGTTAAAAATAGGATCTTGTAACATGTCTTCCAAATTATTGAATTTGGACAAAGCGCGATATAAGAAAATGTCTTTATTTGACCGATTATTACTATTATTACATGGTACGCCGTTTGAAAAACTATCTCCAATTTATTACGATCCACGATTATCTTCATTAACATGCTAAGATCGAAAATAACAAGTACCAAGAATGTTCCCATTACACGGAGAAAATGCAGTTTTTGAGGTTGAAAATCTTTGCCTAAATAGATCCCATAAAACCAAAGTAGCCGTCGTTCAAACTGAAATGCATTATATTGAAGTGCTTCCTGCAATTAATAAATAATTTTAATTGAATTTAATTGTGGTTAAGATTGTTACGTCCTACCTCTTCCATGATGATATTGTAACAGATCGAATAGAGTCGACATTCAGTTATTTAAAAAGTGGAATCAATTTTCAAAATTATGCAGCATGTATACGATTATAAGTATAAAATTGCTGCATGATAATAATTAGCTTGTACTAGAGAATTTTTTAACGAACGTTGAGTAATTGCTGCACAGTAAATTATTGTTTCTATTATTCAAAAGGATTACGTGGATTTTATTTCTTATAGAAAATTTTATGAATAAATCAGTTCAAGTTCAAGTAATATATAAGCTCGTGAACTTTAAAACTCCTGATTATCTTACAAGTTAGGTTAAACTTAAACCATGTTGGGGCATCAGAAACGAAGAAGTGTAAGAATTTATCCGCCGAAGAATCAATTCTCTTAATTATCAATAATCATTATTAATTCGATTACAAGCATTTGCAGATTATGAGAATTTATTCTTATAACTCGAATGAATTTACAAATCAAGATTTTCCATCATTAGATATATGCTCTCTAACAATAAAATGTGAAGATAATCAACAAGGTTTGATTCTCTAAATAAAAAAATGCTTTAAAACGAAACGATTATGCCTTCATTCTATATACATTATGCTGTGCCTTTTTAATTCTTCACTTTCATCTTAGACTCATTTGTCTTTTAAACTTCTAGATTGTTATGCATACAAATATATTATGTATAATCCTAGGAAATGCCATGCTAATATTACACATCCATAACTAGATAGAATTAGTTTCAACATAATTCAATAGTTCCACATAGCACATTCTGCATTATTGAAAAGGCAAAACTTTTGTTACGGAATTTTCAAAATTAACAATTACTCACTTTACATTATTTAAACTACTGATTCATCGATTTACGTTAGAATTATCAGCAGTGAGTTCATTTGTGCGAAAACCACATCATGAAGAGGGTAATATTAAATGAGATTTTAATTAATATTTAATTTAATATATTTTAGGATATCACCCAATATAATGCTTTAAATTTCGAACGAAAAATACTTTGGTTTTACGGCTTTTATTCAGGAAAAGATTACCTAGCGCGAAAACATCGAAACATATCTTTAATTATATCATCTTGTTTCAGTTTCACATTTATAACTGGAATGGTGTTGAAGGTATTAGAATATCAAGACGATTTAGAAACGATTTTCGAAACAGCTCACGCTTGCATAACATCAATCACCGGTGCCATAAAATTATTCTGTTTATACAGAGCTTTGCCTCATTTTAATATATTAGAAGAATCTTTAATAGATCCCATATTTAATCTAGAAATATCCGAGGGAACTAATTTTATCTCGAAAGCCGTTAAAGAATACGTATCCTTCTCTAAATTTTATTGGACGATGGTTTTTATTACTTTCGTCCTTTATGGAGTATTCCCAGTTATTAGCGGAGAAATCCCAATCCCGATTTGGTATCCTGCTGACTGTCCTAAATTCTACGTTCAAATTTTCGAAGTGATTAGCATTTTAATACTGAGTTGCTCGTATCCCGGTATTGAACTCGTATTATTCGGATTATTCTATCTCATGTCAGCTCAATTGGACACCTTGAATTATAACCTAACAAATTCTACGCAAAGAAATGCTGAGGACAATCGAGAAGTGCAAGAAGAAAAGATACAAGATCGTTTAAAACGTTGTATCGAACATCATCTAGCAATAATCAAGTAAAGTTGCACGAATTTTAAGAAATATTGTAATAATCATGTTTGATACTGGTTTACAGATTTATTAAGGGGTTAAAGGATATATTCTCGTTTGGAATATTTGCTCAGATTGTCTTAAATGTCCTGATTATTTGCACGTCGGCTTTGCAATTTTTACGGGTAAAAAAAGTGTAATTATCAGTATTAAAAATGTAAGATTATGTTGTGAAAAATTTGCAGAATTCAGTAACAATTGTGACAATGTTATCGTCAATTATGTACACACTAACTATATTAACGCAGATTGGAATGTTATGCTGGGTTGGTCAAAATATCACAACGAAAGTAAAAGCAACGATAATAAATAAAAATGGAAATAAGTACTGCTGCATTAACTTTATTTTTTTTTAATTTTAGAGTAGCTTGATTGGAGAATCTTGTTATATGTCTGATTGGTATACCTGCAGTGTATCTACTAGAAAGATGTTTTTTATAATTATGGAAAAATCTAAATTGGTGATCTCGTTTAAAGTCGGAAATTTATTCGAAATATCTTTTAAAACTTTCATTATGGTAGGTAATTATTGCCTGTATATTGTACCTTTTATGTACTTATATATTTTTCTGCTTTCAGATAATTCGTAGCGCATATTCATTCTTTGCAATTGTAATCACAATGTACAAATAAGTTTTTTTTTGATATAAGATTAGCTAATCAAATCTAAACTAAGAGAAGTAACTTTCCGAGAATTGTTCACCTAATTTTGATAGATGAGCTATTACACCATTCTACATAATTAAATGTATATTTTTACTTCTACTATATATTTATATATTTTTCCTAATTTCAGAGATTTCGTAGTGTGTATTCATTCTTTGCAATTGTAATCACAATGCACCAATTTTAGTAGTTGTAGAAAATTTACTGAAACATGATTGTATTAAGATCTATGACAGCACTGTAACACATTTAATTCTAAAATACAAAAATCAATTCTGTCGTACATTACGTTTGTTTTTTTTTTACAGCAAGCGATGTAATTCATCTGCATAATAGAAAAGATAATCTGAAGTATGACAATTACCAATTCGAAATAATTATCAAGCAACAATTTTCAATTTACACTGAATAAAATTAAAATTTAAAATTGATTGAACTCTTTACATGGATAAATCACTGCTCTATTTGTACTAGGGAAAATCATCGTGAAACAGATAGGACATAATAAGACCTCTCTCTAACATGGGCAACGGACAAAATGACCACACGAATCAAAGAGTGGCAAGTACTAACCGAATATATTTTGAAATTGCACAAAAGCAGCTTTAAGGCAGCCCTACAAGACCTTACTCAGAGGCACAGCAAAATGACAGCTGATGATTTCTTGGACAAGATAGATAACATAAACAAAGAATGCACTATATCAACCAGCGCGAGCGGACGCAATATGCTATATTGGTGGAATTATGAAATCGAAGCGAGAAGAAAGGAGTATCTACAACTACGTCGTAGATTAACAAAACATAGGAGGTTAACGCAAACTACCGAATCCTCGTCAACATAGAAAAGTACAAACAGGGAAAAAAAGAGTTAAAACACCTCATACTTCGGACAAAAAGGAACTTTATAGCAGAACTTGAAAGGAGATATTTGGGGGAAGGTTATAAAATAGCTATGAGGCACCTGGCCAAACTACCCCCACCGTATAATCCAACGTTGAAGAGAAGAATAAAAATCCTGAAAGATCTGTTTCCACTGAAAGACGAGGAACCAATCAAACACCCAAACAGAGTGGACGACGTCCCCCTTTTCCAGAAAGAGGAACTGCAAAGGGCCGTAGCAAAATCTAAGATAGGTAAAGCGCCGGGTCCAGATGGGATCTCTGCAGAAGCCGTCAGACTGATTTCTGAGACGATACCGGATCTGTTACTGGACTTCCTTAACCAACTTCTTAAAAATCAGACTTTCCCCACCAAATGGCGGGAAGCTAGGATAGTGCTAATCTGGAAAGGGAAATCAATAGAGGAGTCCTTAGCGTTTAGACCCATATGTCTTCTAAGCATCTTGGGAAAACTATATGAACGTATGATAAAGGAAAGACTGGAGCAAGAATTAGAAAGCAAAAGTGGACTGTCAGAAAGACAGTTTGGCTTCGTAAAGGGGAAGTCGACGGTGCGTTAGGTTCCTGATAGACCTGGTTAGAGGATCCCAGGAGATGGGTAGCTGCGATAGCCCTGGACATTAAAAACGCCTTTGACACTGCATCATGGAACAACATCTACTCAGGCCTAAAGAAAGAAAATATACCGCAATACCTCACAAACATAATTGCAGAATATTTCTCAAACAGATCAATACTGCTTAGTAGGAGGAAAAAGATGATGGTGAACGCGGGGGTACCACATTACTCTATAACGTGATGTATAATGGAGTATTAGAACTAGAATTGATAAGGGGTGCTACAACAATAGCATACGCTGACGACCTCCTATTGGTCATCGAAGCCGAAGATGATAGATATCTGATGTTCAGGGCTAACGAATCGTTAGAGACAATTGCAAAATGGATGGCCAGGAACGATCTACAGGTCGCGACGCAAAAATCGGAGGCCGTAATTCTGAAAGGCCCGCCTAAGAGGGAGGATATCTTCTTCAATATGCTTGGAAGAGAAATAACCCCAAAAGGGAGTGGTCATCGATGACAAGCTGTCCTTCGACCTCCATGTAAAATACGTAGTGGGCAGAGCAGAAAATACTGTATCCGCTATGCAGAGGATAATGAAAAATGTAGAAGGCCCCAGTAGCATTAAGCGTGCAATCCTTAACGAAGTTGCACAGTCGCAGTTGCTGTACGCGGCCCCGGTCTGGGTAGATGTATGGAGAGTGCAAAAATACAAAGACATGCTAGAAAGGACACAAAGAAGATCACTGCTTAGAATTGGCAGTGGCTACAAAACGATCTCGAAAGCTGCGATACAAGTGATAACCGCAATTCCACCTCTCCAGCTTCTAGCAGAGGAGAGATCCCAACTTTATAACTCAGAAACCGGGCACACGGCCGATATACTCTGACCAAGTGGCAAACTGTATGGGCCGAGCAGGTGGGAACAGCGGAATGGACTAGAGAATTAATACCAGACTTGATAACTTGGGTTAAATGCCAGCACAGAAGGTTGAACTATTATTTAACACAGTTCCTCCCAGGCCATGGCAACTTTCGTACCTACCTCAAGAGGATAGGGAAATTTGACGACGATGCCTGCCTTCACTGTGGAAAACCCGACACTCCCGGATATGCCATATTAGAATGTGACAGATGGGCTAGAAGTAGAAACCAGCTGATCATAGAACTCGAAACAGAACTGATAACAAACAACATTGTGAACGAGATGATGGAGACCCTAACGAAGTAGAACAAAATAGCTGAGTTTATTACCACGGTTATGTCTAGCAAAGAGGAGGATGAAAGAACCCGGAACAGAGAATAAAACAATAAATAGAGCTCGTAGACAAACTGGCGCGACTGATGATATGCGTTCTTCTCATGCGGTTCCAGCGCGTTGAATGTGACGACGAAGTAGGGTGTTTTAGTCGGTAAGAGTCCGGCACTCTCTGGCGAGGCCAGGAACTACTACTAAAAAAAAGTAAAGTAAGACCTCCTCCTATATCTCCTATATGTCTCCGGGCCGTTTGCCTTGTGACCCCGAAGAAAGGTTCTGGGCCGTACATTTCCATCTCTGACCCTCTCTTTGCGAGTTCGTCAGGCCTTGCGTTGCCCTCAATCGCCTGATGGCCCGGTATCCAAGTCAACCAAACCTTGTTCCGGTTCGACAGTTTCACCAGTTCGTCGAGGCATTCCGTCACCAGCCTGGACGACACCTTCCGGCTTAATAACGCCTTCAATGCCGCTTGGCTATCAGACATGATGTGAATTCGTCTGTTGGTCACCGCTTTCACATTCATTGTGTGTGCGCATTGGAGAATAGCATATACTTCCGCCTGAAACACCGAAGCATACTCCCCCAGTGCGTAACTGTGGCCCTCATTCTGAGAGCATATCTCTGCACCGGTACCATTAGCCGTCTTAGATCCGTCCATGTACCAGACTAAGTCTTGCTCTTTGATTCTCAGTGCATACCTGGCAGCCTCCTCCCGTCCGTCCGCTATAGACACCGTGAAGGGATTCCCATACCTATGCCTTACCGGCATGTAGTCGGTCCGCATTTCCAACACCCCCTTTCCCACATGCTCAGTTATCGACATATGATTTGTGTTGATCCTTTTCGGAGTCGCTGTGTGTTGCAGCCTGTATGCCCCCATCCTTGCCTCCCCCTGTATGACCAGGTGCAACGGTGGCAAGTCCAGGAGTGCCTCCATGGCTGCAGTCGGTGTCGACCGCATTGCTCCCGTTATTCCTAGGCAGGCAAGTCTTTGCACCTTGCTCAGCCTCTGAATAGCATTCCTTTGTTGCGTCTTTGTCCACCATACCAAAGCTGCATACGTCATTACTGGCTTAACCACCATGCTGTATATCCAACTCAGCATGTCTGGTCTTAGCCCCCATTTCTTTCCATATGTGCGCCTTACCAGCGTTAACGCTGTCACCGCTTTTTTGGTAATTCTGTCCAAATGTTGGTTCCAGGTAAGTTTGGAGTCTAATGTTACTCCAAGGTACTTTACCTCCCCCACCATCTCTATGGTAACCCCCTTCAACGTAAGCGGATTTAGGCCATCCTGCTTTCGTCGGCGAGTAAAGGCCACGATGTTGGTCTTATCAGCACACACATCAGTGATGTTACTTTTGGTAATACATATAAATGCAATAAATTCTCACTTCTTCGTTCGTGATGCCCCAAAATGGTTTAAATAAATAGATTTGTTATATGCTGAACCTTTTCCATTTTAACCCAACGTGTAAGATAATCAGGAGTTTTTCAGTTTTTCCATTTAAATCGCGAGTTTATATATTACTTGACCTTGAACTGATTTATTCATAAAATTTTCTATAAGAAATAAAATCCACGTAATCCTTTTGAATAATAGAAACAATAATTTACTGTGCAGCAATTACTCTAGCACAATCTAATTATTATCATACAACGATTTTATACTTATAATCGTAGATGCTGCATAATTTAAAATTGAAAATTGATTCTAATTTTTTAAATAACTCAATGTCAACTCGATTCGAACTTGTTACAATATCATCATGGAAGAGGTAGGACGTAACAATCTCAGCAAAGCCTTTTTGTGGTAATATTATTTAAAATTGTAGGAAACACTTCAATATAATGCATTCCACCTTGAACGACGGTTACTTTGGTTTTATGGAATATATTTCGGCAAAGATTTTCAACCCCAAAAACTGCATTATCTACGTGCAATAGCAACATCTATCGTGATTAACACTTTAGTCCTTGGCATATTGACAGAGATGATTGTGGATCACAAAAATTTGGAAACAGTTTTTGAATGCGTCTACTATGTAATAATATTAATAATCGGTCAAATAAAGATATTCTCCTTATATTGGGCTTTGACACAATTCAACAGTTTGGAAGACATGTTACAACATCCTGTTTTTAACGCGGAGACATCTACACGATGCACCTTCATTTCGGAAGCAGTGAATACTTATAAAACCTTCAAGAGAATCTTCTGGGGGATTGCGAGTTTCTCTGCTAGTCTTTATTCAGTAATACCATTGATTTATGGTGATCTGCTGGTACCGATGTGGTATCCTAGTGAGACATTTAAAGTGTATTGTCAATTGTACGAAATAGTATGCGCATGGATAGCAATAACTTTACTTTTATCCCTTGATGTCATTCTAATGGGATTGATGTACTTTATGTCAGCTCAAATAAAAACCCTAAATTATAATTTACGGAATGTCACTGATAGAAATCCTGATTATGATGCTGGAACACAAGAGAAACAGGTGCAAGATAATTTAAGGATTTGTATTCGACATCATCTCGCCATATCAGAGTAAGATTCAAATTTATTTTCACAACTGTTCAACTTATTCCCGTTTCTCCTAGATTTGTGTCTAAATTAGAAGAAATATTTTCGCTTGGATTATTCTTGCAAATCTTCAGTAGTATTATAACTATCTCTTCCGGAGGGGTTTATGTCGTTGCTGTAAGGAAAGTCAAACTGACGTAAGGAAAGGGAATAATTGAAATAGAGATTTGTAGGTGCCCTTAAGACCAACCTCTTATTTACTGTTAGGAGCATCCATGTCAATAGTATTACTTCAAATCGCAATGTACTGTTGGGCTGGGCAAGGTCTTATAACGGAGGTAATATTATTATGAAGCGATTGGGCGTTACTCGAAAATGTGTATACTGAAGAGGTGTACTTTTTAGAGCGATCAAATTGGGGAATCATGTTATATGTCTGAATGGTACACCTGTAACACAGCAACCAGAAAAATGTTCTTCATCATTATGGAAAGGTCGAAGAGAGTGATATCTTTTAAAGCTGGGAAATTTTTCGAGTTATCCTTCGCCACCTTCGTCATGGTAATATTTAAATACTGATTAAAAGAAATACATCTGAAATATCTTTAATTTGTAGATAATTCGAAATGCATATTCGTATTTTACTGTGGTAATTACAGCTTTTAAATGGGATTAAATGAGACGTTCTCAACACCTGTTTGCGAATTAATACTATCATATATAAAAAAATATTAATATTGCCGAAACAATAGATCCCCATATTGTTAGTTTATGGTGTCACAACCAAGGAAAAACACTGAATTTTTACTATTTACTATGGAATCTAGTTTCAATTTTTATTGATGATATTGAAGATGTTGCTCTTTGAAATCAGATTGAAAACTATATTACTTTCTATATGGGAATTGTTCACCTATGGCATTACATCATTCTACATAATAAAATATATATATTTTACTTCTTCTATTTATATTTATATATTTTTCCTAATTTCGTAGTGTGTATTCATTCTTTGCAATTGTAATCACAATGCACCAATTAGATTTTTACGATAGATAATTTTAGTAGTTGTAGTAGTTGCAAATTTACTGAAACTTGATTGTATTCAGAGCAATGATAGCACTGTAACAGATTTAATTCTAAAATACAAAAATCAATTCTGTCGTAAACATTATGTTTGTTTTTTTTTACTGCAAGCGATATAATTCACACAATACATCTGCATAATAGAAAAGGTAATCTGCAATTTTCTGCTTACACTGAATAATTTAAAATTGATTTGAATTTATTACATAATACAGGACCCCTCGAAAAAAACTTCTTATGTTGTACTCTTGTAAATTGCAGGACACCACTCAATATCATCCCATTCACTTGGAGCGAAGACTGCTCAGGTTTTATAGAATCTATTTAGGCAAAAAGCGTAATAATAATAATAATAATAATAATAGGTTTTATTTCCGTATCGCATATAACATGGAGTATAAATTAATCTACAAATTCATCCAAAAAAGAAAAAGAAGGCTATACGAAAAATCTCAAGGTAAAGTTTAGCAAGTTGGTCAGCCCCTTGCCATTCTTCCACTTAACCTTGTACTACAAGAATGAGCATATTCAATTAAAATTTTTCAATTATAATTTGTTGATTTACTGTGCCTAAAATTACCCTTAAAACTAAATTCTGTGACTGCCGTAACAACAAAATAAGATAATAAAGAATTAAACAAAACATAACTTTTGCTCATACACAAAAGAGGTATGCATTACATGTTTATCTATATATTAGCATATAGCAAGAATTAAGGCAAAGATAAGTTTGTAACTTGTCTCTCGTAAATATAATGAAAGAGTGTATTTCTGAAACCAGCCGACGACATCCTTTTTATTAAATAGGAAAGAGCGGTGTATAACTTGTAAACATTGAAAGAGAAAAATCGCTCGAACAAGGATGTCCTATGAAATGGTGGTGTAATTAAACCTCGTGACCTAACATTGATATTGTGGACATCCGTGCGGGAAGAAATTTTTTCATATAAGTAACATGGAATTTTACTGGTAATGATCGAATGATACATACAAGCTGTTTTTAGTAAATAACGATTTCGCATATTTAACCATTTACAGTATTCCAAAGTGTGCGTTATGTGATCATACTTCCGAACATTGTAAACGTACCTCAGGCAAGCGTTCTGCACCCTTGAATTCTTTTTTTGGTCATTGGAATCAATTGAGGGACCGTACACAGTAGAGCAATATGTAAAGGGGATAGAACCAAACTGTTGCATAACATTAATTTAACATCTTTAGACAAGTAAGACCGATGTTGGTAAAGCATTTTGAGATTGCAGTATACCCGTTGAATATATTTGGACACTTGTTGCCTGTAGCGGAAAGACGGATCTATTACTAAACCAATTTTTTTGGCTTCTGTGACAACTGGCAGCATTTTATCATTTATCTGCAGTGAAGAGATCGAACACAAAAACTCGCAAGTCTGTTGGTTACCAAAAAACATAACTGCCGATTTTGTCGAGTTAATGTACAAAGAATGTTGTGAGCAAGTTCGGGAAATGGTATCGAGTTCGCGTTGTACATTATCCAGTGCAAGAACACAGTTATCTCTGACGAATGAATGGTAAAGTTGTGTATCATCCGCATACATATGTATAGTGCAAGTTTTAACAGATTCGTATAGGTTACAAGTGTACAATGAGAATAATAAGGGCGCGAGAATTGATCCTTGCGGAACTCCTGAACGCAAGGAGACTTTTTCAGAAAAGTTAGCACCTAACTTTACTGATTGTAATCTTTCAGAAAGAAAACTATTTAAAAGTTTACCGGCACCGTCGCTTAAACCAGCGAAATGAAAAATGGCAGACATTAATTTATGATCAATCGTGTCGAAAGCCTTGGTGAAATCCAACATCACCAATACAGTACAAAGCCCCTTATCCGATGCAGTAAGGATATCATCGGTGATCTTCAGTAAAGCTGACTCGCAACTATGACCAGAACGGAAACCAGATAGTATAGTAATAGTCTCAGTGTTTTCTTCCCACCCTGTACAGTTAGAATTTGACACATTTTCGAAACTCAATGTGGTCATAATTATTCCACAAGTTTAAGTAATATCAACTGCTGGCTATAATTACCTCAATTGATACCTGCATACTAGTGAGAAGCCAAATAGTTTGTGTTAGAATTAACACATCGTAACCACACCCTTACACCGTCTTCGTTCGTAACTTTGGTAGCTTCCATGTCAATGATAATACTCGAAATAGGGATGTATTGTTGGGTTGGGCAAGGTCTTATAACGGAGATGATATTAATATGAAGCGAATGGGCATTCCTCAGAAGTGTGCATGCTAAACATGAGTAATTTTTAGAACGATCAAATTGGGGAATCATGTTATATGTGTGAGTGGTACACCTGTAACACAGCAACCAAAAAAATGTTCTTCGTCATTATGGAACGGTCGAAGAGAGTGATTTCTTTTAAAGCTGGAAATTTTTTCGAGCTCTCTTTCTCCACCTTCGTCATGGTAATATTTAAATACTGATCTAAAAAAATACGTCTTGAACATTTTTGATTTGCAGATAATTAAAAATGCATATTCGTATTTTACTGTGATAATTACAGCTTTTAAGTAGATTAAAATGACACGTTTTGCCTTCTTGTTCGCGAATAAATACACAAGTTTACTCCTAGAATTTTTCCTTTTTTTATTACAATATTATATCATATATAAAGCAATGTTAATATTGTCGAAATATTAAGTCTTAATGAAACAGATTTGTGAGATTAAAATGCACCAATTTCTATTCTTATTTCTATTTCTTACAAGTGATTGTAAATTTTTCTAAAATTGCTCCATTATAAAGAAACAACATCGAGATCTAGTATTTTAATGAAATTAATACATACAATTTGCTTATACTTATCAATTCAACTACATACAATCTAAATGACACTTTCACCTATATTTGTTTAGGTGGATATAAATGTTTGATGTAATTTCTGATAGCATAAATAAATGCCATAAATGTTTACCTTTTTTCTAATAATGCTACAACGGTTTAAATAATGTATTACATAATACAGGAATTCTGTGCTGCCCTCTTTAATTTTAACCCAACTTGTAGGGTAATCCAGATTTTTTAAATTTTTTCATTTAAATCGCAAGTTTATATATGACTTGACCTTGAACTTATTTATTCATAAAATTTTCTATAAGAAATAATATCCACGTAATCCTTTTGTATAATAGAATCAATAATTTACGCGATAGCGAACTCACCATTTGTTAAAAAATTCTCTAGCACAACCTTTATACTTATAATCGTTTATGCTGCATAATTTAAAATTTAAAATTGATTCCACTTATTAAATAACTGAATGTCGACTCTATTCAAACTAGTTGCACTATCATCATGGAAGAGGTAGGACGTAACAAACTCAATTAAAATTTAATTGAATTAAAATTATTTAAAATTGCAGCAAACACTTCAATATAATGTATTTCACTTTGAACGACGGTTACTTTGGTTCTTTGGGATATATTTCGGTAAAGATTTTCAACCCCAAAAACTGCGTTATCTTCGCGTAATAGCAACATTCATATTGCTCGTTATTTTCGATTTAGGCATGTTAATGGAGATAATCGTGGATCGCAATAATTTGGAAATAGTTTTTCAAACGGCGTACCATGTAATAATATTAATAATCGGTCAAATAAAGACAGTTTCCTTATATCGAGCTTTATGGCAATTCAATAATTTGGAAGACATGTTACAAGATCCTATTTTTAATGCGGAGACATCCACACGATGCACCTTCATATCGAAAGCGGTAAATCATTTCCTAAACTTCAAGAGAATCATCTGGAGGATGGCGATTTTCACTGTCGTTCTATATTCATTACTACCATTGATAGATGGAAATCTACCAGTACCGCTGTGGTGTCCTATTAAAATGTTCAAGACGTGTTATCAATTATATGAAATACTATGTATATGGGTAGCATCAATTACACATCTATCCACTGATCTTATTCTAATTGGATTGTTGTACCTAATGTCAGTGCAAATGAAGACATTAAATTTTAATCTACAGAACGTTGCTGATAGAAATCCTCAATATGATGCAGAAACACAAGAGAAACAGGTGCAAGATAATTTAAGGATTTGTATTCGACACCATCTCGCAATATCAGAGTAAGGTTTTTACGTTTTGACGATTTTTGCCATTTTGACAATTTTATTCCTGTTACTTACAGCTTTGTATCTAAACTAGAAGATATATTTTCATTTGGATTATTTTTGCAAATCTTCAGCAGTATTATAGCTATTTGTTCCCAAGGAGTTTATGTAGTTGCCATAAGGAGAGCTTTCTTATTGCTAGAGAAAGGAATAAATACAATTAAAATTTATAGGTAACCCTCACACACTCTGCGTTCGTAATTTTGGTAGCTTCCATGTCAATGATATTACTTGAAATAGCAATGTATTGTTGGGTTGGGCAAGGTCTCATAACCGAGGTAATATTAATATGAAACGAATGGGCATTTCTCAGAAGTGTCTATGCTAAACATGAGTAATTTTTAGAGCGAACTCATAGGTGAATCATGTTATATGTCTGAATGGTACACCTGTAATACAGCAACTAGAAAAATGTTCTTCATCATTATGGAAAGGTCGAAGAGAGTGATATCTTTTAAAGCTGGGAAATTTTTCGAGTTATCCTTCGCCACCTTCGTCATGGTAATATTTAAATACTGATCTAAAAAAATATGTTTTAAATATTTTTAATTTGCAGATAATTAGAAATGCATATTCGTATTTTACTGTGATAATTACAGCTTTTAATTAGAAGAGAATGACACGTTTCTAATTTTAGTAAATTAAATTTTTACAAAGACTCAATTTATTTGTAAACAACAATACAAGAAATCAAACCACATAGTGCTAATGATCAGGTGAAACAGTTTGAATTTTATCACGGTTTACCACAATTCAATCACCTTAAAAGTGAACACATATAAATCTAAATGTAATATAAATTGTTGTCAAACTAAAGTAGTTTTATTGATTAATTTTAATTAAGCATTTTCTTAATTCTGATTCGAAACATATTGGATCCTTCGTATATTTCTGAACAACATAAACATTTCCCTGAAAATTTGAGGTAAGTTTCTAATAAACACCGAAATGCAATAGTATATTAAAGAACGAGTTTCATAAGGCCTTATGAAACGAGTCCTTTATATAGACACATCAAAAAAAATCATAATTAGAGTAGGCTATGTGAATGGATTGTTACTTTAGCCACTTTCACATAATGACATTTATTATTTGACATTAAATTTGAGGTTATAAACTTTGGTCATTGGTTATAATAAAATGTCTAATAATAAATGTCATTATGTGGTAGTGGCTAAAGCAACGATCAAAAACATTTACATAGCCTACACTAATTATGTTTTTTTTCGATGGCACGTTACTATTTTTTTTATTTTGCACTATAAATTGATAATAAATACTTAATAAAAATCTCATTAAAAATGTTGAGTTTTATTTTTATATGAAGTTGGTCACATTGACATTTGACGAATTCAAAATTCAAATTCGACTATTTAAATTGTTTAAACAATATATTTCATAATATAGTCTCTGTAAACTGTAAAAAATGAGTGATACTGTATACAATAATTCCACGTTTCATAACAATAACAATGTAAACTAAATTTGTATAGAATTTTTGATTAAAGTATTTACAATTTACATGCATTAAACGTCAACTTTGCTTTCTGTCATAATGTATTCAATACAGCCAACCTATAGAAATGAAAAACGGCGTATCACAATGAAGCACTTTTCGATACGCAAAAGCGTGTTACAATAGCGTTTAGAAAAAAGAATTTATTTATTTTTGCGAGTTTTATATTGGAAATGAGCTAACGCATTTTGTTGGTTATCGTACAGTACAATTACAAATGCATAATATTCTTATTTTACTGTTTAATTTATTTATAAATTGTTTTACAAAACTAAAACCCACGTAATACTTTTGCATAATAGAAAAGATGATATAAAGGATGGCAATTATCGATTCTGCATTAGAAAAATTCCAAGCACAATACATTTGTCATATAGTAAATGGCTACTAATACCCATGCATACTGCATAATATAAAAGCGGTTTGAATTTTTCAAGTGCTCTAGTTGAACTGTTGCAAATCAAGATGAAACAGGTAAGACATAACAAAATAGTTTTCTCAACCGAAACTTTTTACCTTGTATTCCTTCAAATTATAGGAAGTACAGCAATATAATGCATTTAACATTGCACGGAGATTACTTTGGCTTTGCGGAATCTATTCCGGTAAATATTTTCAACCGCGAAAACTGCACTATCTTCGAGCAAAATTAACGTTCCTCTTGCTTTCTACTTTCATCCTCGTTATGATACTGAAGATGATCACTGATAGCAATAATTTGGAAGTCGTTTTTCAATTATCATACCACGTAATGGCAGCTGTAAACGGTGAAATAAAAGTATTCTGCTTATACCGTGCTTTACCACAATTCAATATCCTAGAAGAAACATTACAAGGTTCAATTTTTCATCAGGATGGATCAACGCCATCCAAGTTTATAATGGACGCCGTTAATAGCTATAAAATCTACGAGAAATTTTTCTTGAGGACATCATCGTTTTGTGCAGTTGTTTATTCGATAATGCCGTTTATAGATGGTAAATTGAGGGTACCGATTTGGTATCCTGACGAGTCCTTTAAAATATACTTTCGAATATACGAAATAGTGTGCATATGGATAACGATAGCTACAATTCTGTGTACTGATCTCTTCATAGCAGGATTAATCCATATTATGACAGCCCAAATGAAAGCTTTAAACTATAATTTACGAAACGTTACTGAAAGGAATCCTGATCACGATTTGGGCATACAAGAGAAGAAGGTGCAACATAATTTAAGACGTTGTATTCGACATCATGTAGAAATATCAAAGTAAGTTCTATATAAATCTGCAAATGTTTTATTTATTTCGTACTTTTAGTTTTATATCTAAACTAGAAGGAATATTTTCATTTGGATTATTTTTGCAAATTCTCGGCAGTATTGTTGCTATTTGTTCCGGAGGGGTGTACATAGTTACTGTACGTAAGACTCAATGTACATAATATACGATACGGTTCAATAAAATAGACAATTTTAGGTATCACTTTCTCCATCTTCGTTCTTATCTTTGGTGACCTCCATGACAGTAATATCACTTCAGATTGCAATGTACTGTTGGGCTGGACAAGGTCTTATAACTGAAGTAATAATAACATTTTCCTCAAGTATAAATCATTAATATGAGTAATTTTCAGAGCGACCGAATTAGGGAATCGTGCTACATGTCTGAATGGTATACTTGTAGTGTATCCACCAAGAAAATATTTTTCATCATTATGGAAAGATCGAAACAAGTGATTTCTTTTAAGGCTGGGAATTTTTTCGTGTTCTCTTTCGCTACTTTCATCATGGTAATATTTCCACAATAATAATAGATTTTGTTATAGTACTAATTAAGTACTTTTATTTGCAGATAATAAAAAATGCGTATTCCTATTTTACTGTTCTAGTTACGGCATTTCTCAAATCACAGGCTTAACAACGAATCATACTTCCACTTTGAATTAATTTATTTATAAACATTTCTGCAAGAACAAAAGCCACCTCATAGTTTTATATATATAGTAGAAATAAATTTAAACGTGAACAGAAATTTAAATACAACAGAGCAATAACAGAATAAGTCTTAGTAGGTATACAATTCATATTTATTTCCTTACCTATTAATATTTTACAGGGTTTCCACGGCCAAGTGGGACATAAAGAGAATACATATAAAATCGGTTTTCGGTGAATATTATCTCCCTAATACTACTTCATTCAAAATTAAGAGCCGTATATTATAACTGGGTTAACAATGAACATCTCCACAATCATAGTACAAAGAAAGTCATTTTAATAAAGCCAAAAAATTATTGTTTTTAAATCTATTGTTCGTTAATTCGTAATAAAGCTTTTAATACGTAAGTTTGTGCAAGCGTCCATGGCGCAATGGTTCGCGCAACGGCTTAATAACGCAAATGCACGGATTGTTGAGGGTTCGAATCCCAGCAGATTAGTTTTATTTTTATCTTCAACAATAATGCTACAAATTCAATAACACTACAAAAAAATCAGAGATTTTGAAGACTATAAAATCGATTTTTGAGGATTAAGGTAAATAATGAATAATTTTTACAATAAAAAAAATGATCACGTGCTATTATATTATTCAATTTTTAATTGTTACTAACGACGAATCATTTGTTAAAATAAACAAAAACTGAATCAAGATTTTAGAAAAATAAAAAATAAAATTCATTTCTCGGATTCGAACCCCAAACAATCTCTGCCTTACGTTATTAAGGCATCGCGTGAACGTCTGCGCCACGACCACTTGCACTAACGTACGTGTTAAAAGCATTATTAGGAATTCACTTACAATAGGTTTAAAAATAATAATTTTTTTGGTTTTATTAAAATGACTTTCTTTGTACTATGATTGTAGAAATGTTCATTGTTAACCCAGTTATAATATTCGGCACTTAAATTTGATGAAGTAGTATTAGGGAGATAATATTCACCGAAAAGCGATTTTACATGTATTCTCCTATGTCCCACTCGGCTGTGGAAACCCTGTATAGTAGTCTCTTAAATTTTAAAGAAAGTTTGGCGGATATGTGACAACTGTCAAATGTGACAGCTGTCAACGCTTCCTTCAAAGGAAGCAACCGTCAACAACGCCAGTAGATTATTTCGATAGAAAATTATTATTTAATACCACCTTATTTAATAGGAGAAACTAGATAATAACTTTAAAAGATTTCCTCGTTAAATTAGAACAATAATTAGGAATCAAAATTAAATTCAATTTTCTGAAACGCAATTCAATCATCTTGTTGTCATAAATGGATATTGTGAAGAAGTACGTTGCAGTTATCTCGAAATCAAATTTATTTCTTACAGGATTAACGTTAGAACAAAAGGAATTATGTTTGGAGCAGGACAAGGAAGAACAAGGAGGAAAATATGTGTTATCTAACGAAATAAAATGAGATTTTTAACACTATCCGAAAATGAATCGAACTAAAAAAAGAATCAACAAAGTTTACAGATGGCAGGCCTGGACAGAAATGATTTCTGAAATTTGTGTTCCTTAAGAAGCTTCAAGGAGTTGATTGTAATTTAAAAGACAAGCATGCACAAATATTCAATTGTAACGAGACGTCTTTTCAAATGTTTCTTCTTTACAATTATTTCATCATACGGAAGAGAAAATAGTAGAAAGAAAACATTGATAGTATAGACAAGACTTTTATTGCGGCTTCTAGCAGAGAAGCAAAATCTTCGCTAGATGGTTTGAGAAATGTTTCGTTTTAAACACACCATAACAACGCCCAATCTGCCTAATAGTAGTTGGATATGTTTCGCATATACATTTTCTAAATTAATTAGGAAATAAAAGTGACAGTTTTTGGATGTATGAAAGCTAAATAGAACAAAACCCTTTGCAAAGATTGACAACCCTCCCTCCGGCCTCCTCAAGAAAGATTCCAAAGATTCCAGATCAATAAGAATCAGCAGAATAACTTCACTCTACACAGTGAAGTTCAGGCAAATGCTATAGGTGTTTGCTCTGAAAGGACAGACTGTAAATCCGGATCTGAATATTTAAGTCTTCACAATAGAGTCAAGGATAATGTGCAAGATATGGATCGCGAAAGTCTAAGCTTTTCTGAACCTAAACCAGATTTTGTTATAGAAGTGAAGGAAGAAGTGTTTGTGTTGATGTGGAAATCCTCACTACTGAAGATTATCTCAAGCAAAAAGAAAAAGAGGAAACACAGAAAGAATCAAAAGAAACTAAGAAAGCAAAGATCAAGAGGAGGTCAACCACTTACAGAAAAAGGCCATAAAGGTATCGCTAATTTGCCGAAGGCTGCTCTGTAAGTCCTGGGGCTTCAAGGCGGCAATTATAAGACCCATGATCATCTATGCTGCTTTGGTATGGTAGCCAAAAACAACACAGAAGACTGTACAACAACAGCTTCAACAAATCCAAATCATTTAAGTGAGTAAAAACTGGGGACATTAGAGAACACCTTAAAATCCTTGATCCCAACATCAACTACCTAATTCACATTGCAAAGGAAAATTCCTATGCAATACAACTTCGACCAACCTTACAAAGTGGTTATCGAACACCATACTAAGTGGACCTCCGATGAGCTTCAACTCAAAAGTACACGGACTGCTCTAGAATAGAAGGAGTGGGGACGGGCATTGACGTCACTGGGCTTAATCACCATCTCAATAACCACGTAACTCTAACGAAAAGGCAGATAAGCTTACCGAAGAAGCAACAAAAATGCCTTTCATTGGATCTTGTCCCTGTTGTGGGCTGCAAAAGAGCCACCTAAAACAAGCAGTTAATAAATAGGTGGTCAACAGAAAAGCCTTCCATTGGCAGAATACGCCAGGACAAAAGTAGGCGAAGGCACTGTTATCAGGTTCGCCTAAAACAGTACAGTCGTTGTTTTCTTTCAGCAAAGAGGACCTTAGACTGCTGGCAGGTTATGTGGCCCTGAAGTACCACTTACATAAACTCGAAAAGCTGAAGATCAAATCTGTCGTGTATGCCTTTGAATCGAAAAGAACGGTCAGTATTTTGTTCTTCTCTTTTGGCTCTTCTGGTGACTTCCATGCCGTACTCTGACATTTTATTTTTAGCTCTCGTATTGAAAAAACAGCACGTTTCATCACCAATCACAATGACTGACACACTTGCGAGATTATTTTCGAGACATTTTGTCATGTCTTTGCAAGACTGAACTCTCCAATCTTTTTGGTCGCCTGTCAAAGCGTGAGTGCAGACCTTCAGTTTAGCTAAATCTTCAATCAAAGTTCGATAGACTGTGCTTTTCAGAATCCCAGCTTTCTTCGCTTCAAAATTTCTTCGACTTTCTCGATGTTTTCTTCATGACGAGTGGTTTTTGGCGTTGCTGTTTGGTAACCTTCACAAGATCTTCACGACCGTCATGGAATTCGCTTTGCTTCATGTTGATTTTTCGACTGGCTTATGCAAAGTGACATACGAGAGAGCGTTTTTCTATTCGGTGGAATGGGGATAAGTGTGGAAATAAAAAAAACCAAATTATTTTTCTTTCAATATATTCATCTGCAAGACGGATACATTAATTAATTAATTTATTTATACCCTCATAAAAAAATGATTTCTCTTTATCTGCAAAATACACCGAAATCGCCTCCTTGATTTCATCACCGGCAGTAAATTTTTTACCCCGCAGTTCTTTTTTTATTTTCGAAAACAGGTAATAATCACTCGGGGCCAGGTCTGGGCTGTGGGTGATTCACAATTTCGAAGCCCACCTTATGCAGGGCAGCTAACGCAACGCGGCTCTTGTGGACGGGCGCGTTGTCGTGCAAAAGCAGCACACCTTTCGTCAATTTTCCCCGTCTTTTCTCTTTAGTGGCTTCTTTTAGTCGCTCTAATATTGAAGCGTAATATTATAGAAACACCTTTATCTTTATAATCAATCAACAATATTCCTTCCGAGTCCCAAAATACCGTTGCCATGAGTTTCCCAGCTGATTGTGACACTTTTTCTTTCTCTCTTTTCTTGGGATGTGCTGTGCCCTTTTTATGCCACTGCATGGAGTCTTGTTTGGACTCAGGTTCATAATGATGAACCCAAGTTTCGTCTCCAGTAACAATTCGACTCAATACACCATCTTTGTCTTCATTACAGAGGTCCAAAAATGCACGCGAACACTCAACGCGCTGTTGTTTTTGCGGCGGCGTGAGCATTCTCGGCACCCATCTTACGCTGACCTTAGACATGCCGAGATGATCGTGTAGGATTTTAAAAATTGTTCTATCGGATACTCCAACCATTTCTGCGAGTTGTTTCTTTTTTAGTCGAGCATCTTCGAGTACAATTTTTTCAACTTTTTGGATGTGGTCGCCCGTGGTCACCTCAATGCTCCTGCTCGGCCTCGGGTCGTCTTCATAGGATTCCCTTCCTTGTTTAAATAAACTATGCCACTTGTACACCGTGGTTTTTCCTGGACAAGAGTCGCCGTAAATCAATGACATCTCATTCATTATGGTCGCGACTGATTTTCCTTGCCTGGTAAGGAACGATATTCGATTTTTTCCATATTTCACTTTTCACTCCTGATTATGTTACTTGGTTGACGATAGCTCAAAGACTAACTGTCTAATAACAATCAAACTTCGTATT